>JAKWJD010001765.1:5733300-6045794 GCA_027705065.1 Solanum peruvianum
TAATGACAATTTAACTTTAAACTCATAATGTTATCCTTAATAAAATACTTTATAATCAAACAATATTTATAATTTATTTTAGATGATAAAATTTTAAATATCTTTAATTCTTTTAAAACTTCTTAGTAAGTCAAACACTTTCATATCAATTGACCGAGTTAGTAATTATGAATCAAATATACAGATTGTAATCAAATATCTTACCCTATTTAATCCATTTTTTCATCATAATTAAAAATAGAAAAAACTTTTGAAATAGCAAATTTAATAGACATAAGGCTTGATAGTTAAAGCGAATATCAAGAATTGGGGAAACTATAGTAGTAAAATATATATTTTTTTAAAATTATAAATATAATACCTAATATATGCTAAATATTCGTTATTTTGCATAATTCTCTTTAAAATACAGTGAGGAAAAATGATTATTTTTCAATTTGTGACTGATTTTTTAAAAAATATTTTGAAGCTTAAAAACTGATTGAAAGTGATATTCATGTTTTTCATTAAAGATGTATGTATACATTATTGGGTGGATTAACGTAAAAAATAACAACTTCATTCTTGGAGTTTCTATAAAAGCTTGAAAATTCACAAATAGATTTTGTGATTTGTTTAAATTTTCCACAAATCGGTGATTGAGATTAATTTGTGTTACATTTTAAAGTTATTCTATGAAGATTTGAGCTATTTAGTAATATTTTTTTTAGGGAAAATTGTGCATTATAGCAAATTATTAATTCAAAATAAATGAAATAGCTACTGCTATAGTTAATTTAAATTTGCAACAAACTTCATGTCAATCGCTTCTCTTTAGAATCTCGCTCGCCACTCGGCTCTTTTTTGTCATCTCTTCTTTGTCTCTCTTAATTTATACAAACAGAAATGTATACTTTGTGTTTTGTTTGTATAAAGCGAGGGAGACTATATACAAATACAAAATACATATCTCTCTCTCATATACATTGATGATTATACAAATACAATTTTTTTATCTGTCTATTTCTCTTTTGCTTTTCTCTCTCTCGCTTTATACAAACAGAAATTATGCAAACTACAATGTGTAGCTTGTATTTGTATAAAGCAAGAGAGAGATATGACATACAAATACAAACGTTGTAACTCGATTCAATCATATACGAATTTCAAAATTTAAGCAAATATACAAAAATAGTCATTGATACATATACGTAATAGTTACATATACACAATCATCTAATCGATATACATATAAAATTTATTTCTCTCCACACTCCGCCCTTTCTAACTCGCCTCTCTCCTCTCTCTTCCCGTCTCGCTCCCGCTCTAGCTTAATACAAAGAATATATATAAATCGTCGCGTTTTTACAATCAAATGCTCCATTACAAACATAATTTGTCTAAATAGTGCACATAGCCAAATTATAGCTATGGAGCGCTTATTTGATTTTTTATCTTTGTTATTCCTAAAATTTACTCTTTTATTTATCCATTTGAGATGGGAGTTTCGCAGAAGAGTGTATATAAATACCTCTTATACACTACTATACGCTTATATGTCACGCATTGTTTATTGTTCATGTATAATATTATCGTATAACTTGGTATACCAAGATCAGAAACACTGTTTGCATTTTTATTTTTTTTGGATATGTGCGTGAAAAATAAAAATATGACTATAAATAATTGCAATGAGTTATTCTGGAAAAAAATCTTTAAAAAAAAGAAGAAAAATTACATAAGCATGTAATTTAAGATATCATAATCTAAAAATTTCTGTCATTTAAAAGATTACAAAATTTTCTTTCGGATACATCCCTCTCACGTCTCAGATACAACCGTCTCGTTTAGTAATGTATCATTTGCAGTATATCGAACAATCAAGAAATGTATCCGAGAGCAATTAAAAATTTGAATTTTATAATTGGGGAAACTTTATGGATATGATTTAATTAGTCCCCAAATATATGGGATACACAACTTAAAGATATCATAATCGGTAAATTTCCTACAATTTAAAAAATTACAAAATTCCTCTTTCGGATACATCTCTTATTTGTCGAATACATTTCTATCCCCTCTCAAATACATCCATATCTCTTCTCGGCTACATTCCTTTCTCCTTCTGATACATTCCTATCCCCTTTAGATACATTCATCTCATTAAGTAATGTATCATTTGCAATGTATCGGATAACAAAAAATGTATCCGAACAATAAAAAATATGAGATTTTTGTAATTAGGGAAACTTTCAGGCTAGGATGTAATTAGCCTAGGATTTCTAATCCTTCATTAACTAAAGTGAAAACTTTTAGTAATACATTTATATGTGTAACACAGTCATGAAATAAAGATAGAACTATGATTAATAATTTGAAGCTTTTAAGGAATTTGGGACACTTTAAACGAGTTCGGAGCTTAAAGGGTACAAAATATTAACAAAAATTTCAAAATGGTATATAAAATTTTATACTAATCAAAACGGTAAAATCACTGCACCAACAGCGACTTACCCCACCTAAAAATCGCTGCCTCTCCAACGATTTTGCAAAATCTTAGGCAGCGATTTCATAAAAAAAAATTTCTAAAAAAAATTAAGGAAATCGCTGTCCCTGCAGCGATTTCTTTCTTTATTTTTTTTTAAAAATCGCTGCCCCAGCAGCAATTTAATATTTTTTTAATTTTTTTTTTGGGAAATCGCTGCACTTATTTTTTTTAAAAAAACATTTTTTTTATGAAATCGCTGCTCCCAGTAGCGATTTCTTTATTTTTTTCTATAAATCGCTGCTTAGGCAGCGATTCATTTTTTTTTAAAAAAAAATCAGATTTTGCAAAATCGCTGCAGAGGCAGCGATTTTGCTTTTTCCGGTGGGGTAAGTCGCTGTTGGTGCAGCGATTTTACCGTTTTGATTAATATAAAATTTTATATACTGTTTTGAAATTTTTGTTAATTTTTTGTACCCTTTAGGCTCCGGACTCCACTTTAAACCTTTGATAAGTTTTAACAATGACTATTTTCCATTTTGAAACCCTAGATATGAATAGTAAGGTTATTTGTTCCACATTTCAAAGATAAAGGGGGTGTAATTAATATTCAAACTCAAAAGGTTAATTTAGAGGATTAAGTAGAATTTAATCAATTATATTTTATTTGATACATAGCCATCATTGTGGACAGTACAAGAAGAGTCATCGATACATACAAAGTTACAAATCGCACTCACGGAAATCTCAAAGTGTATATACTCTATTTATACGGTATCTTTTTTATTTTTACTTTTTATATTTGTAAGTAATCAAACAAAGAATATTATTTCAAACACATTTTAAATAATCCAGATAAACACTATAGATATATCCTATAGGGATAAAGGATGAGAGCTATAGAGGTTGGACTAGAGGTGAGGTGAGTCAGAGGCGAGAAAAAAACAATTAATGTGGAATTTCACTTTTATAACTTTTTTTTTCTACGTTTCGTTATGAAAGTCATTTTCCTTTATTATTTAATAAATTTATACTGATTGAAAAATGTTCTCTCCCTTGTGGCAAGTTTTCATTTATCAATCTTTTTAGTTCATGTAAAAGCTTCAAATTGTATAAACAATATAATTAAAGACCTTTGGACTTTTTTTTGGATCATATTAAAATGACAAGACAAATTAGATATATCTTTTATATACCAAAGTTAATTAAAGAAACAGGCACATAGATATGCTTGTCTTAAATCATTTTCAATTTAGGAACGACTTTGGGTTTAGTATGTTTTATTTTTATGATGAAGTATGTATAAGGTTGTTTCTGATATGGACCATTACGTTTGACAATCAGTAATCAAAACCAATTAAGGTCAAATTGGGTTATTTACTTGTAGGTACTATCAGAGGCGGAGTCAAGATTAGGAGTTTGAGGTTCAAAATTAATTTGTATGGAGGTTCATAAGTTAATATACATAAAAAAAATTCTAATATAAATAAATATAGAGTCTACGAAAAAGCTAGTGAAATCGTCTGAACCCATGAATCCCTATTTAGCTCCGTTTCTGTGTACCACATTAAAAGAGTTTGGTACGTACAAGTGAATGTCGCAATGAAATATTCAAACATTTCAAACTACTCCCAATTCAATGATGATGTATGTCTCTTTTATGTTTTAAAAATAATTTTTCAAAAAATTGTTTTTGAAAAAAGAAACAAATTTATGTTTGACTAATTCATTCGAAAGTATTTTTATCAGCAAATTGAGTTTAAATATCTTTTTTTTCAGAAAGTGTTTTGGAGAATCAAATTTTGAAAAAGGGCAAGTATCAATGTACTTTTAATATTAAGATTGTTTTATATAGAGAAAAATCATTTAGATATCTAATATAAAAAATTAAATTTAAAATTTTATTTTAAGTAAATTAACATGTACATATTCAAAATTATAATCAACATTGTACCTAAATAAACAAATAAAATAGTAATATGATGATTTAAATATAATTAAAATATCAAGCAAAATTAATTTAAAAATCATTCTGTAAATTAAAATAAATTACTTTCTCGCTTTATCTTGTTCTTGCTTTATAGTTCTCTGCATTTCATTTGTTTTTCGTTGGGGTGAGGTCGACTTGTTTTGATGGGAATAGACAAGTGTCATCACGTCTATTTTTTGGTCATGACACTTTTAGCTTCTTCCCAACAATAGAAAATTTGTTTCTATTTCCATTTTAAAATCAGTTTTAAGAATATGTCAAACACTTGATTTTTTTTTTTAAAAAAATAAAATTTTTGCCTTCTAACAATAGTGTCGAACAAGCTTTAAGGATATTTTGATACACTATATATATCTTTAAACAAGCTCTAAGGATATTGTAATACAATATATATATCTTTAATTTAATACCATAAAATCAATAGTATTTGTAAGTATCTTAAATTTTGAATCAAATAATGTTCAAACAAATAAATTGCAACGGAAGGAATAGTATTACTCCATCTGTCTAACAATAGTTGTCCATTTTTGACTTGACATACACCTTAAGAAACAATCAATAATAGTAGTGTTATTATATTACCCTTTGAATATATTAAATTTAATGTTTTGAAAAATGTATCAGATACTCCATATGTTCCTTATTATATATCACGTTTTTATATCGTACTTGCATTAAAAAATTAAGTAATTTTACCCTTCTACCATTATTTAATATTTTCTTCGGTCAAACTTTTCTATAAATGATAAATATGCTAGATATCAAAAATTAAAATGCATTTGGATGACTTATTTAAATTTTGAGTGTATTTTCAAAATCAATTTTATAGAATAGTGAATGGAGATAGTCATTACTCAATATATGAAGTGCTCCAATGAATATTAATTTTTTTATACTTTTCATAGGTTGGTCAAATTATATATTTTTCAAAACTAATTAAATACTCTATCAAGGATATAGTTGAAAGAATATGGTAATTTATGCATTGGTTTTATGAAATGACAAGTATTATAGTTCAACTATTTATTGAAAGGGATGACATATAAAAATGAACGGATGGAGTATTGAATAGTATTTGTTTACATGAATGGAAGAAAAACCTAATTGAGACATTAAAGAATTTATTATTTGAGTAGACGGGTGACCCATACGCCTGTGCCACAACAGACTATGGCCATCAGCCAAAAGAGCCACCGGAGCCACAGGAACGCTTTCTGAAACTGGGTGGGCAGATGAACTTGTGGCAGGAAGAACGTACAGACCATGCTCACAGGGGCCCTGAAAAATCACCCTCTTGGTAGTATTGTCTAGGATCTGAAAATCATTGGAGGTGAACAAGAGTGAGCAATTATTGTCTTTTGTGAATTGGTGAACTGGAAGGAGATTGGATTTAATAGAAGGGACGTGGGTAAGGTTACCTAGGTGAAAGATAGCGTGAGGTTTTTTAATGGTACCCGTGCCAGTTTGAGAAATATTAAGGACTCACTCACCGTTGCCAACAGTAATACCATTAGAGCCATGATATGCATTTGGAGCGTTAAGCTTGGATAGATCAGAAGTAACGTGCATGTTGGCCCCAGTATCCAACAGCCATTCAGAGGAAGGGCCGGCTTGAGATGCATAATTGGCACGGTTATCACTATTTCGGCTCTCCTCATACCGAAACCAACAACGAGCAGCGGTGTGTCCTGTTTTCTGACAGATTTGACAAGTTGGACGATCCCGCTCGTAAGTGCCCTACCCGCCGCTGGAAGATGACTGGCCGCCGCTGCCGAAGGAGTGCAGGTTGTTGTTGCTGCCGTGCTGGAAGATGACTGGCTGCCACCGCTGTTTCTACCGTAGCCGCAGCGGCTCCACTGCCGGCCGCCACCACGCCCCCCGCGATAGTTTTGGCTTGCGGTAAAGGCGGTGGCCGGCTCCATAACAGCGGCTTCTCGGAGAAGAAGTTTGTCCTCCAGATCCACATTGATTTCTTCACTTTTTAGCCACGAGGAGAGAGTAGCCAGGTCAACAGACGTTGGACTGATGCGAACCGCCTGTTTAATGGAGGAGTAAGCTGATGGGAGCCCCCGAACGACGCACATGACGAGATCTTTTTCAGGAATGATTTCGTTCACGATGTCGAGGGCTGTGATGATGGTGGAGACCTCGTCTAAATACTCCGCCATAGTTTTCGTGCCTCTGGTAATTGTGTGGAGACGATCACGCAATTGAAAAATATGAGAGTGGGAAATTGATACATAGCGTGTTGCAAGGGCCGTCCACAGGGCTGAAGCAGTTGTGTAGGATCGGACGTGTTTTTGAACCGTGGGAGAGATGACCGCAATCAAACATGATCGGATCTGGCCATCCACGGCTTTCCAGACGGTATGGGCCGGATTGGTTTTTTCTGATTTGTCCGTGGCGGTGATGACTGCCGGCGGCGGTTCTGTGCTTCCATCGACGTATTTGAGAAGGTAATTGTCCTCAAGGGCTGTAAGAACGGTTATTTTCCATGTAGGCCAATTTATGTCTGATAATTTTTCGGGAATCAGGGCATGAAGATGCCTGAGAAGGAGTTTAACGCCAGAAGGAAGTGAATCGAGAAGATCCACCTCGGTTGTCATGGCTGCCGCCGCCCAAGAGAAGAGAGGGAACGATTGGTGCCCTAAAGAGAGAAAAAAAACCTAGAGAAAAGAAGATCTAGGTTTTCTGGCTCTTGATACCATGAAGGGATATTGATTGTATTGAAGTGTTAACCTAATAAAGGAATACATGGGAGATATATATAGGAGATATAGGAAGGAGTACTAATCCTAATAGGACTAGGATTAAGGAGTACTAATCCTAATAGGACTAGGATTAGTCCATAGTAAATACTAATATTATTTAATACTATTATTTACTACTATCTGTTATTAGTATTTTAATAGCAAAGGTAAAATATAAATAAAAAGTAAATTATTTCTTGAGTTTTTAAATTTGACAAGTATTGTTGGACAATTACTGTTAGTATTGTAGACAAGTAAAGAAGAAAGGCGGGTGTACTCCCTCTCCTTACTAAGAATACATGTTTATTGTTAGAGAAAAACTTACAAGATAATAAAATTGCAAGATTACAATTGAAAATAAAATGAAGAAAGTAATCTCTTCAGGCTGAGGCGCGGATATCTCGCTCTCTTTAAGGAGATTCAAGCCCACTGCAGCAAATGTTTTCACCGGTCCAGCAGTAGTCCTCTTTGAATTGTCCCCTCCAGGATACAACAGCCTTCACAAAGTATAACTCAACAACTCTGGACAAGAGTTGAGTCCAAAGCTCCACAAAAAAGAACATCTCCCTTCAACTAATAAGAACTCTCTTTAGACTAACTCTTTCACTCTTTGTTTTCTCTCATGAATTGTATGTCTCTAAACCAAATGAAGGCTACCACTATTTATACTACAAAAAGTCTTCCTAGCAATGAATAGGAAGATAATGGAGGTAGTAAATAGTGAAGATAATGGCCTTAAGAGTTACATAGGTTACAATGGGAGTTACATAGGTTACATAAGTTACAATGGGAGTTACATAAGTTACAATGGGAGTTACATATGTTACATATGTTACAAAGGGAGTTACATATGTTACATAGGTTACAAAGGGAGTAATGGAGGAATTAAGAATGAAATACATTGATGGATAACCAATGCTAATGGATGATGTAGAAGTCATCCATTACAATGTTCATTCTTATAACTCCAAAATAAAGTAATTTAATATGTTAAATATTAATATTAAAATGCTAATAACCTAACATTCTTTATAATCGTTGTATTTCTATTTATATGTCATTCTTATGACTATATGTTCTGAAATAGTATACGTCATTTCACAAAATCAATATATAAATAATATTATTATTTTATGTTTACCTTTGAGCATTATTAACCTTGAAATATGAATTTGATCAACATAGAAAGCTAAATGATTAATTCCTGTTCATTAGTCAATTTACCTATTCAAAATAAATTATTTATACGTATTTATTAAAAAATTGACTTCAAAATAATACTAGATAAGTGTACAATAACAAATTTACCTAATTTCTTCAAAGATAGTAAAATCTAAAATCTAAATTGTTTTAGTCAGGAAATTTGATCAGAATATTATTTTATGTTTTTGAACATTTTTGCCCTTTTAACTTTAATATCTTTAATTAAAAAAATAAAAAGAAAGTCAATTTATTTTAAAATAATTAAATATAATTTTTTTAAATTTCTGATTAAATTTTGTAATCATCTAGCATTACTCTAAAATAAAAATTGAGATTGTATTAGATAAAACAATTTACTAGTTTAAATGACATTGGATAAACCCCGCTCTTAGGCTTTGAATTTCACATTTAAATGTATTGCAACTTTTTAGGTAGATGTTTTCGATGTCACTCTTTTACCCCTTTTAGTGTTTGATTTATCTTATCAATTTTACTTGTACTAATTATTTTCGGTTAATATAGATATCGAGTAGTTTTATTATTTGATACTAATATTTTGTGTCTAAAATTTTGTACTCATATTTTAACTTAGATTTTTTTTTTAATTATTATCTTAAAATCATGATAAATTTAGACATATTTGAATTAGCTTAAAAGTTGGTCACACTTTTAACTTCTTAAAGCGTGTAACAAAGTTAAAAACAACTCAAAAAATAAATTTTAAGTGACTTAAAAAAGAAATTCAAAATCAAAATTGTGTCTCTCTACTTTTAACTTTTTAACGTAAAAATTATTTAAATTTAAATTTTTGTAATAATATTCTTTTAAGTTAATTCAAACGTCATCCTAATACTTTATTGAAAAAGGAGAAGAGAATAGAAAAATGTTAAGCAATATATTCATTTTTATTAAGTCAACCAGCAGGTGAAAGGTAGGTAGCATACAAAATATAATAGATTCATCGTTTAGAATTATTTGATTTGTTTTAATTTAATATAGAATTTAAGTAATATTAAATTATAGATATATTAAATGTATTAAATTTATTTATAATTTTATAATTATAAATACGTGTGTATGAAAATTAGAATTTAAAAATTACTAGAAAGGAAAAAATATATTTTTTGAAATAGACTATTCCTTCGTTTCTTTTTAATTGTCACAGTTTTCTTTTTGAGAGTTAAAATGATTTGAACTTTGACTATTTTATTAGTATTTTCTCTTTGTATATAATACTTTTCTTATAGCTTTTGAATATCTTAAATTTTATGTTTAAAAAATCAAATTAATATCATCTAATTTAAATTTAAAAATTAATTAAATTAAATTTTTCTCTCGAAACGAATAATAGACAACTAAAAGAAAATGAAAAAAACTAAAAGAATAAGTATAGAATAAATAAATAAAAGAAAAGGAGAAACTATCTTTATCAAGTCCAGAGGAAAAAGTGTAAAACATATATGATGAATTATTCAAAATAAGTTTTAAAATTACTTAAATAGATAAAATAATATTCTTCTTTTTAGCGATTGTTTCAAAATAAGGAAAATGGAACAATTTGAAATGATTTGTTTTTTTATTATTAGATATTATTAGTTGAAGAAGTCATTTTAATATTTTTGAAAATTAGAAAAGAACGGTACAAAATTGGAGACCATATCAAACATATCCCACTATGATTCTATCGAATTAATTATGATTCGTTATCCAATATTTTTGTGATCGCAATCAAAAAAAAAAATACTCAGATTCTTGAACATGAGAAATTTTGTTTATAAAAAACAGTTTATAAATTATTATTCTTTTATGGAAGAAATAAAAGTTAAATTACGACAAGATAAATAAAAGGGAAACTTACATAAAATACTAAAATAAAAAAATATTTATCATTTATAACAGTAATATATTTTTTTCACTTGATTTTTTAAATTTATTTATAATATTTTTTTTCCACTTGATTACTTTTAATTCATCTATAGTACAAGTTTAATACATATTGCAAAAAATAATTTATTATTCATATATAATACAAGTTTTAATGATGGATGAATATACATTTATCACACATTTTAATACACTTATAATGCAATGTGTCAAATTTTTATTAAACAAACATAACATATTTTCAAAAAACAATTATAATTCATATATATTGCATACATTATTCACTTTTAATTCATATTACAGATTTAACATAGTATTGTTATAAATGGTAATAAATAAAATGTATTGCTAAAATCAGTAATTTTTTATTAAAATGTACTAATTTATGTAATTTTTCCTAGTATTGATTCATTTTTATCATGCATTTTCTATAGTATATTGTCAAGTTGTTTCTTCACTTTTAATTTTTTTCTTCGATTTACTTTGATTTATTTTTTCTTGATTTAAGGATCTATTAAAAATAACTTTTCTATTTCAGAAAATAAGAATAACATCTTTGTACTCTTTATTCTTTTCAAACTCCTCTTATAACATTACATTAAACATGTTATTGTAATTAATCGAATACATGAGAAGTGTTTGAAAGAACTCAGAGTCAACCCCAAATTAGCCTCCTCCTTCCACCATTTTAAAATCATCTATATAAACGTTTATACATAATTATATATGTCTATTGTTTCATTCAAATTCCATTTTAAAATCATCTATATACACGTTTATACATAATTATATATGTCTATTGTTTCATTCAAATTCCATTTTAAAATCATCTATATACACGTTTATACATAATTATATATGTCTATTGTTTCATTCAAATTATTTGTTAGCTATCAGCCAGATTTGGCTCAATCATCTAGCTTGTGGCCTTAATCTCATAAATTTAATTGATTGACCTAATAGATAATTAGCTTAGTTTTGTGTAAATATAAGTGCAAGAGAGTATTTATAAAAGAAAAAATAGTCCTTTTCATCGATATATACACATTTGATAAGATACGTAGATATAATCTTTTATTATTTTAAATAAACACTAAAGGTAGCAGAAAGGAAAATAAAAGAGGAGATTATAAAATGAGAATCGAATTCTCGCTAATATTTCGTCAAACATCTATATTCATACTTGCACTAGTAAATTCACATCTATCAAATACAAAATTCTTCAAAAAAGTTAACTTACATTGACAGTTGAAAAGAAAATGTTAACTTGTATGAATTGATACCATAAAAAAATCATATTATACATCAATGTAATATTAACATGACATAATAGGTTAGTATAATTTCATTAAACTAACAATAATATAATTATACTTCAGGATATCTGATAATATAAAAACTAATCTATATTAGTATTACGGAGCAAAAGTCAAACTCTAATAGAACAAAAGGAAAAAAGTAAATATACCATCGTATCATTAGGGGTTCATTCAAATTCTTTCGATGAAAAATTAAATTATTTATATATGGTTAAAATAATTTTTTAGGTATAAATAGTAAATGTTGAACTCTCTTCCTCTACTTCGTGTGTTTATTTTTTAAATATTAAATTTTCTTATTAAAAATTCTGACTCTGTCACTACTGGCAGATGACCTAGTAAAAGAAAATGACATAGGGTTGCTTGTCTTAATTAGTCTGAATTTATAGAAATTTTGGTCAAATTATGCAATCTGTATTGGCCATTTGGACTAGTATGACAATCACATAAAGCAAAGGTCAAAATGTACAACGCCATTAAATTGAGTGGTTTTGGTTTATTTCGTATGTGGTGATGCATGCAAAAGCAATTGAACAATCAAACTTATGCAATAAATAAAGTTGAAAATTAATTATTTGAGAGTCAAACAATATAATTAATATGGGTGGCAAAGGGAGTCAGTAGGAGCTAGAGACGTTGTCAAGCCCCTTTGGCTTAGAGTAATAATAAATTAAGCAAGTGACACAACAAATTAAAATTTATATTTATCCAAAATAGTGGTGGTTTTTTTTATATAAAAAAACTATATAATATAATGATAATATGAGGTTTTATAGTTGATATATACATAACTACACTCCGTGCGATAGTTAGATAGAGATATTTGTGTATATATGGATACACTCAATGACGGAACCATCATATATTTAAGGGATTCATTCGAATTTCTTTCGGTGAAAAATTGTATTATTTTATGTGGTTAAAATATTTTTTTAGATATTTATAGTAGATGTAGAACTTTCTTCGAAAACTTCATCTGTCTATTTCTTCATATTTTGAACACTTTTATTGAAAATTCTAACTCTGGTCATACACTTATTAAGTCTGTGAATACAAATGTATTTTAACTATTGTTATACATGCAAATAAAATGTATTTCTCTATAGAGATATTGTATACATACAAATGTATATATCTACCATGCATGTTGATACAACGTGTTTCACTATTATTATGCACCCAAATACAATATATTTCGCTATATTTTGAGATAAAATAATGTTTTTACATTTTGCGATTAGCAAAAGTTTGCAATTTTTTGTATAACTGAACACAATTTATGATTACGAAATTTTTCAAAAATCAATATTACTGGTCTCTAGAAAATAGAGTAAATCTAAGATTTGACGATGAGGGGCGCTAAGGGTAAGACTAATAAAGTCATTTATTTATGTTCATTTTATTTTCAAGTGTAATTTATTTTAATTTGTGGTATACATCAACAATTTTAAGAAGTTTCAATTTGAAAAAGTACGTATACCAGAATAGGAGATTTCAACATCATCTCGCTTCAACATTGCTAAATTTCTTCGAGACACGAAAGAGAAATTATGGATGGATAAAGTATTTTTTTCTACGTTATCAATTTAAGTGGAAAAAGGTTATAAAAATTTAAACTAATATTGTTCGTAATAAAGTGATACTACTTTTCATGAATTAAAGATGATATTTAAAATTTTGAAATAGTAAAAATTCATGAAATGAGAAAAAATTCATCATAAAAAATGTATTATTTGCATTTTTGAGAAATGCTAAAAAGATAGAAGGATTGCAAATGTGTGTGTATGTATGTATATATTTGCATAATGTGTGTGTATGCATGTATAAATTTGCATATATATAAAGAGAGAAATCAATCACATGTTACTATTTGTATATGATATGATTATTGGCTTTAACATGAGTGTTATAAAAGAAAATATACAAAACATATTCAATATTCATTTTGATATGAAATATTCGGGTGAGGTATATTTCATTCCTACAATAAGAAAATATTATATAAAATGTGATATGAAATTTTTCTTGACAAGTCACATTATATTAAAAAAATATGAAATCTAATTGTGTTGATTGTATGATTGCGATTGCTTTTTCAATTTTGTACACATGGTGTGACAAATACAAATAAGAATAAAAATTGTTCCTAATTAAAAAATAAGAGGTATGTAACTAACTGCAATTGACTGAATATTGCATTTATAATAGAAATACTTTAGTAGATACAAGCAAATCAAATATATTTACTAAATGACCAAGTATGACTTTGTTTTATAATAGGGATACGGGTTTGAAAAATATCTCAATTTTGATTGAATTTGTTGTTATGATATTACACTTTTACGAGGACACCTATTACCTCCATAGATTATTTAATATCGTATTTTAAACATATATATTTGCTCACGTGGACATAAAAAATAATGCATAATTATAAATAGTAATATGTTCACGTGGACACGTATATACCTTTAAAATACACTATTAAAAGTTCAAGGGTAAACAATACACTATCAAATAGTTCAGGGGGGTAATAGGTCCTCATGAAAGTATAGTATCGCAACAAGTTCGATCAAAGTTAGAGATATTTTTCAAATCATTATCCCTTTATAAAACAAAATCTGCTATATTTAGATATTTTATGGAAACTTTCACATATAGCAAACAAAAAATTCGTATTTGTATGCTATAGCAAACTTGCATAATTGCGCTCCATAGCAAACATAAAAACTGTATAATTTGCTATACATATACAATTGTATAATTCGCTGGCCTAAATTGTATAATTCGCTGGCCTATTTCGCTGTGCAATTGTATAATTTGTTTTGCATACAGTTGAATCGAATTAAAATGTATGTATATTGTTATAATATAAGTGTATAGCAAGAAGATATATGTTTTTCTCGCTTTATACAAAACAGAAAACACAATATACACTTCTGTGGTATAAAGCTAGAGAAACTTGTATTTCACTACAATTGTATAATTCGCAATTGTATAATTCATTGGCCTTTTTCTCTGCAATATTTGAAGTAAAATGTTTGTAAATTATATAATTAAGTGTATAACACGAAGATATACATTTTTGCATGTGTATATACAATTTTCTCTCGCTTTATACAAAACAGAAACAGAATTATACACTTCTGTATATAAAGCGAGAGAGGCGAGCGAGAATGGAGAGTGGCGAGCAAGATTTTTGGGAGAGAGACGCTAGCAAATTTTAGCTAATGTTTGCTATGGAGCACAATTAAATCAAACCCTAGCTATTCCATTTAATTTAGGTTATTAGTTTGCTATTATATACAATTTTCCCATATTTTATTGATGTAGCTGAGAAAAAAATAAAGTAACTTATTGTGAAATGCACTATTATTTATTTATTCTCTTCCTATGATATGAATATATTTATCTGATAATAATTTGTGGAGGTTGAGTATTTAAACTTTTAATAAAAATTTGTATTTTGTTTGAGTGAAGTTTTAACTATAGGTGTACACTTCAACAAATTTTATCTATGTAAATGTAAAAGTAACTATTTTTCTATGAGAATGAGAGTATTTACAAAAATTACTCATGAAAATCGAAATTGTACAAGATCATAATGTGTTTACTATAAATGCTTATACTAAAGACTTAATTAACAGTCTCAAATAACTTATAATATAATATGTTAAAACAAAATGTCATATAATATAATTAATAATAAAATAATAATTATAAAAATGAAATCGAGATAAAGATAATGAATAATAGTGGGTGGTAGAAAAAAAACAAATAGCTTGAAGTTGTTCATTTCTAGTTTTCTACTTTCAGAATATAACAAATAGAGATAAATATAGGTGGATTCGAAAAATAAAATAAAACTTACATATTAATAAAAAAATATTTATTATTTATAGCAATAATATTTTTTTTTTATTTAATCACTTTTAGTTCATTTATAATACAAGTTTAATTCATATTACAAAGAATTTTTTTTATTCACATATAATATAAATTTTAATAATAATAATTTATTTATCATACATTTTAATACACTTATATTTATACATGAAATTCAAAGCATATACGAAGAGATTATCGTATCATTTTTTTTTCCAAATACATCATAGGTAGCCTGAACTTAAATTAATTATATTATTTATCGGTGTCTGAATCTGATAAAATAATTTACTATACTAATTTTTAATTTCCGTATACAACTGGAATATCAAATTTTCGTATTATAAAAATAGTAAGATGTTTTTTTTAATTAGCTTTCTTTGTCATACACATTTTCCTTGTAAAATAGGAAACTTAATTAATTATATTTCCAAACTGCCAAAGAATCATTAAATCTTATTAATGAGCCATTTCTTCCGGCTTCCTACCACAAATTATATTTATTTTAATCTAAAATAAATAATATAATATAGGAAAAAGGGTACATAATGACAAATTTATTAATTCAAATTAAATGTTATAATTACAATTTAATTTAATTATGTTCCGTAACAAATATGTTGTCAGTCGCCTCTCTCCATTAAACTCTTGCTCGCCACTCACCCTCTCTCGTTCGCCACTCTCCTCCTCACAACTCTCGCTTTGTACAAACAAAAATGTATAAATTGCGTTTTGTATAAAGCGAGAGAAAATTTTTATATGCACATGCAAATAAAAATATATTCGTCCTATACACTTATAATTATACGATACAAAATATTTCTGTCCAATTTTCTTTTGCCTTTCTTTCTCGCTTTATACAAACACAAATTATACAAAATACAATGTATAATTTATGTTTGTATAAAGTGAGAGAGAGAACAATATTCGATATACAAACGTTTTATTTCGATTCAGCTGTATACAAATTCAAATTCTATACAAATATACAAATAAATAAAATTGAATTGAGAAGATGCCAATAATCTATACAAACGAGAGGCTAATAACAATTTATACAAATGATCTGCCAACGAAATTATGTAAATCTGAAGAGAAATCAATAAATTTTACAATTTTTTCTTTTATATATATATTTAACGAAATAATCACTGCCTTTTGTACATACATTAAAATAACATAATAAAATTTGTTATAAAGTGCAAATTTATAAATTATAACTATAGCATAAAAATTTAATTTTTATATTTATTATATTACCAAAATAATATATAGTAATTAACTATTTTCTTGAATCTGTCCTCATTGAAGACCAATCTTCGAACCCAAGACTCTTGTCCAAATTTTGGTTTTTTTTTTAAAAAAAAAACAGAAAAAAGTACACATGACCAATTAATAAGTTTATACAATAAAGTTGTCTTAGCGTTACACAGATCAGAATGATACTGACAATTAAAAAAAAATTATTAACTACTCGATAAAATTATTAAACTATTATATTTATTTTAAATTTTAAATTAATCGAATCAATAATTTAAATTCAAAAATTGTACAGTGGGGCACGTGCCGAGGCTGCAACAGTGAATAAAGCGAAAAAAAAGTGGAATCTAGATCCCACGACCAAACCTTCCCCGTCGAAACCGGGTACTTAATCTAACGGCTACTAATACTCCTTTAAATCTAACCGTTGATTATTGAAATCGACGGTTCATATTAAATCTAAGTGCCTCCATAATCTCAAATAAAACCCGGTCCTTTCTATATCTTTTTTCTGTTCATCTCTCTCACACTATTCCCAAGAAAAAACCTGGTTTAACCTGCGCACTGGTTCTACTTCTTATCGTACGCCACTCCGGTCGTCGCCTGAGAAATGAAGCCGGCGTTGGAGTTGAAGATATCTAGGTATCGAAAATTAGAGTGAAGTTTGAGTAAAATTTTTTTTGAAGATTTTAGGTGAGTTGAAAAATGGACGGTCAGAAAAGCCAGGCGAAGTTAACGAGGACACAGTCTTCACTTCTCCGGTCTTCTCCAACTATCCGGTCGTCAATTCATAGCTTTTCGTCGATTAACGAATTTGGTATTGACCATGAACCGGATATTGAAGAGCAAAAGCCGCATAAACCCGGTTCGACTCCGGTTCGTCGTGGTTCGTTTTTCTCGCCGTTCCGATCTGGTCCGGCGAGGTTTGTTCCGGTTCTGGTAGTTTCTCTTGTTTTAATGTACACCCTTTTCGTTTTCTTTAGCAGGGATGATATACCCATGTCAGAGAGTCTACTGTTAGCTCTGATTTTCGTAGCGGTTTTGTTGTTCTTCGTTGGGAAGAACAGGGAGTTCATTCAACAAAGGTATAATGTGTTTAGGAACTTGTTTGATGAGTACGGAAAACGGTTTGGGTTTCAGAGAACCCATTCAAAACCTGTTCAATGGTTCATTGGGGAAACAAAATTAGGGGATAAAGAGGGAAAATGTGAAAATGAGAAGCAGGTTGTGAGGGAAGGAGTTGAGTTTTACAGTAATGGTGATATGTATGAAGGTGAGTATCATAAAGGGAGGTGTAATGGTAGTGGAGTTTACAACTATTTTGTTAAAGGAAGATATGAAGGTGATTGGGTTGATGGTAAGTATGATGGATATGGGATAGAGAATTGGGCTAGAGGTAGCAAATATAGAGGACAATATAGGCAAGGATTGAGACATGGCTATGGTGTTTACAAGTTCTATACAGGAGATACTTATGCTGGTCAATGGTGTAATGGACAAAGCCATGGCGTTGGATCACAATCTTGCTCTGATGGTAGCTGTTACATTGGTGAATTCAAATGCGCAGTCAAACATGGCCTTGGATGTTACCATTTCAGGTATAAAACGAAAGACTCGTGATCGATATAGCTGGTGCTAGCTGTAATTCTTGGATTCTATTATTATTTTGTTCTTGCTTTACTATTTTTGGACCTGTTAAACTGTTGTTTGTTAGTGGATAGATCAAGAACATAATTTTGTTTGTTAGCTACGGATCAGATCATCCTTTCCTAAAATGCAATGATTTTTGTCTCGTTTGATGAAAGGTTATGTAAAAACGGAGATAGTTGAATGTTTCATTTGATGAATTTGGTTGAGTCATAAGGTTATGTAAACGTAGATCGTTCAGATCATGCTTTCCTAAAATGCAATATCATGATTTTTGTCTCGTTTGATGAAAGGTTTTGTAAACGGAGATAGTTGAATGTTTCATTTGATGAATTGGTTGAGTCGTAAAGTTATGTAAACGGAGATCGTTGAATGTATGTTATGTTATGCAGGAACGGGGATCGTTATGCAGGTGAGTATTTCGGAGACAAGATTCATGGTTTTGGTGTGTATCATTTCGCAAACGGGCATTGCTATGAAGGGTCATGGCATGAAGGTCGAAAGCAAGGTTTCGGAATGTATACATTTAGAAATGGTGACACTAGATGTGGGGAATGGGACTCTGGCAATTTGAAAACTCCATCTCCCCCACTAACTGATGCTGTCCTTCGAGCTGTTCAGGTAATTTTCGCGTACATTTAAACCTTTAGCCTGTTGATGCATACGCGTATACTGATCCGTCGATGTTTGATATGTACAGGCTGCTAGGAAAGCAGCAGAAAACGCAATTAAACTACGGAGAGTAGATGAACAAGTGAAAAATGCAGTCACCGCTGCGAACAGAGCTGCCACTGCTGCTAGAGTTGCTGCTATCAAAGCAGTACAAAACCAAATGAATGAAAATTTTTGTGACACTACTAGCTAACAATTCAAATCCCTTTTTAAAATTTTCTATAGTTTGGTAAATGTAAATTTACTATGGTTTTAGGCCACCCCGGTAAGCAAAATGTAGCCGGTGGTTGAGTGTAATTTTGCTTTCAAAGTGTTTTTTTTACTTAAAACCACAATTGTAACTTGTATATAATCAATGTCCTTCACCATATGTATATCATTAATATGAGAATGAAAACTTTTTTCATATATATATATATATGACTTATATATATTCTTATCGTTATACGAATAATTCAAATATAAGAAAAATATGCAATATGACTATATTATAGGTGTTCTTTAGTGGGTGCAAGTAAAGCATTATTGTGCTTGGACTAAAGTGTAGTCTTACTTCTTACGACATCATCATTCATATATATCACTCACCAGTTAAAATAGTGGGTCAAGCTAAACCTAAATTTTTAATTTTCTGGTCGTTGTTTGATATCTACATTAAAATTTGATTAATTTGAATTTATATTCAGAAGTCCATATCGGGTTATCGATCCCACGTTGGGGGTACAATAAAAACTTCGCCTAGTTAAAGATGAAAGAGTATTTGCTATTTTATCACATTCAGGGGCGGAGTGTCGATGAAAAATTATATTATTTATACATAGTTAAAATAATTTTATATGCATATATAGTAGATATCGAACCTTCTTAGACTACTTCTTGTGTTTATTTCTACTGACCACAATCTTTATTGGTAAACTAAACCTAAATTAATAAATGAGATTTAGAAAATAAGTGTAAGTCATAATTTTACCCTTTTCTTAATCAGGACACAAAGCTAAACTGAGAAATTTAATTTGAAAATGGAGTAACTTTTTTTTTTTTTAGATTCAGATCTAATTATTGTTCATGTGAAAGCAGCTAAAAGATGGAATAACCTTTTGACAAATATATTATTATTATTATAAATGGTATAATTCAGTAATTACTTTGATATATAAATGCATTATGTGTAGGAAAAAGAATAAATTCAATTTAACTCATGGTTTTGGTGGAAAACTAAAAATGTAAAGTGAATATTTAATGAGGACCACAATATCCTTTTGCTAGAAGTAGACATCATTTTGTTGGAATAACTATTAACCATTCAGCTGGCAGGTAACGTGTTCAACTTATAAATTGCAACGATTATTTAGTAGTATAGTGAGAGTGTGTTTGGCATATAATGTGAAATCTACGTGATATTTAACAATTTTTATTAATAAGAAACGTATTTTTGATCAAATTGTTTGATGTAAAGAATAGTTTTGAGTTGAAATATAGTTTCACTACAACAAAAATAACTTTTAATGGCAATAAATATATATATTAATAAAGAGTGATAAAGTCTTTATCGGTATTAGTTTTAACTGTCATTAGATCCGATGTCGCTAAAGTCTTTAGTGACACATGCAAAGAGTGCTAATTGCCGCTAAAAATACATATTTAGCGACAATTGCTAATTAATTGCCGATAAAGCTTATTTTTGACGTAGTGTGTAAGGGTAAACGTGAGCTATTTCGAATAGTTTAAGGGTATTTTTGACCATTTTCGTTTAGTATATGTGCCAGTGGAACTCTATTGACATGCAATGTAACATCCACATGACATTTAAAAACTTACGTTAATTAAGACACTTTTGACCTAATAATTTGATGAAAAAATAGTTTTGAGCTGAAATATAATCTATTTTAAATTATTTAATAATATTTTAAACCTTTTTTCAATTATTTAACACTCCCCCTTGATGTCAAACACGCCACAAAATTATAATAGAGACAAACACTATGGGGTTTTGGTGGTAGTAGAGTGAAAATTCTTGTCCAAAAAACTCCACATTAGGCTGATGTGTGAAGTACATGTACTTGAAAATTTTAAGATATCTATTTCAATATATTTAATAATTATACATCAAGACACAATAATAAGAGACACACATTCAACATATATAATAAGATAAGATATATATCTTCAATAATATTTTGTTTTTTTTATATATATAAATTATGTGCTCTGACCGTTAGTAGATCAAGTGGTTTATTGGTGATCAAATCCCCATGACCATGTCACACATATGTTGAACATAGCAACGTGACAAGACATGAAGTATCTTTACACCATGAAATTTTGCTTGCTTCTTTATACAAAAACATTTCACATTTTTCAAAAAAAGAAGATTCCAATGTGTATTAAACTCAATACTTGTCGTTCGCTGGCAACTAGGGCTTTTAACTTTGGGTGTGTATAAGTAACACTTAAATTTATATAAAATTGAATAGATAAACGCGTTCATCCTACATGACACCCTATAGAGCAATTTTGTGTCCTAAGTGGCGTCCTACGTGTATTATATCATGTAGGACACGTGTATCTAATTGTTCAAATTTATACAAGTTTAAATATCTATTTGTGCAAACTCAAAATTAGAAAGAATAGTTATCCGTTAAAACTAAATTAAGGGTCGTATTTATGTATTATGACTTTTCTTTTGCCTATCTATCTTTGTTCATTTAATATGAGTATTTTTCACAATAAGTTGAAGGGGGCATAATGTTTGTTTTGTCAAAGATATTACAACACACATATTTGTTTAGGCAATTTTTTTTTTCTTTTGGTAAACTTGATTAGCCAAAAATTTGCTTATTAGGTCAACCAATTAAATTTGTTTGAATTATGTTACAAAGTAGCGTATATTATTCAAATATGTTAAATTTTTAATGATGTGAATAAAATGAGAGTAAAATTAAAAAATATGTAGGTGTTTGAACGAGGGGTGTGTATTCAGTTTTTTGATTTGATTTTATACTATTTGTTTTGAATTTTTTTGGTTTTTGATTTTGAAGAAGGGTAACCAATTAAAATCAAAGTAAATTTGATTTGATTTGATTTTTCTCTTTTCGATTTAATTTATTTTGATTCGATTATTCCGCTACGTCAATAATCAGAAATACAATTAAATTTATATTTGCAATTTGAATATATATACATATAGAATTTATTTTAGTTTTTCAAAATTTTATTTTTCTAAATTCCAATCCAACAAAAACTCAAACAAAGTAAATCACTAATTCAAAACCTAATAAAAAAAAATCAATCCAAATTAAAAATTCAGTTTGATTTGGTTAGATTTTTTGATTTAATTCAATTTGTGCACACGTCAAATTTAAACATGTGATTTCATCTCGTAATTTAAAATCATGACATGAAATTTTAATTTCTCCAAAGGGAAAATATCCAAGTACCCCCTTAATCTATGCCCGAAATTCTAGAGACACACTTATACTATACTAAGGTCCTATTACCCTCCTGAACTTATTTTATATGTAATTTTCTACCCCTTTTTAGCCTACGTGGCACTAGTTCGGAAAAAAAAATCAACCATCGTTGGGCCCACAAGATAGTGCCACGTAAGCTAAAAAGGGGTAAAAAATTGTTAATAAAATAAGTTCAGGGGGGTAATAGGACCTTAGTATAATATAAGTGTGTCTCTGAAATTTCGAGCATAGGTTGAGGGGGTACTTGGGCATTATCCCTTCTCCAAAAAGCTTAATTATAAAATTTTATATCATGTCCACACATAATCAAAATCAGTCCATAGGTGATTTTTTTTTGTTTAATTCGACCAGATCATATTTTTTTGTTTGTTCTAGTTGTAATTGAATAAATTAAAGAGCTACATTTAGGGGTAATAAAATAAAATCTAGCCCGTCCAACCGCCTAATCGATTTAAGTAAGGGTGGGTTATTAATACGCTCATTTATTAGCTCAATTTAATTTATTTTAACTCATTAAAAATTGAATTGATATGTAATTTAAATTTGCTCATGAAAAATCTTGTCAAAGTATTTTATTTTATTTTATTTTGGGAAAATACCCAAGTACCCCTCAACCTATGCCCAAAATCCCAGAGACACACTTATACTATACTAAGGTCCTATTACCCCCCCCTGAACTTATTTTATATGTAATTTTTACCCCTTTTTAGCCTACGTGGCACTAGTTCAAAAAAAAAGTCAACCATCGTTGGACCCACAAGATAGTGCCACGTAAGCTAAAAAGGGGTAAAAAATTATTAATAAAATAAGTTCAGGGGGTAATAGGACCTTAGTATAGTATAAGTGTGTCTCTGAGATTTCGGGCATAGGTTGAGGGGGTACTGGGCATTATCCCTTTTATTTTTGATATGTTATATAGTCATGATACAAAATTTATTTATTAGATGATAAAATATTTTAAAAGACCAAGTAAAACAATTAATCTTAATAAAAATGATTGATCTTGATCTGCTATACGTTAATACTATATATCAAGTGGACAATTTTAACCCTTCACCTCATTCCTATTACTCCAACATGCAATCAATAGAGGAAGCATATAAATTCCAACTAAAATACAAGGATTAAGAATTTATTTGTCTTAAATCAATCAACAATCACTTCAATAGTTGAGTCTTCTTCTTTCAAATCACTTTCGAAGCCACACAATCTATAAATAAATAGGTATTTAAAATTACTTTTCGGAAACAACAACACCCACAACATTTCCCTTGAATGATGGATCAATCTAACACAAAAAACTCAGTTCTAAAATTACGATTTGAATCCGGAAAAACAATACTTGAAAACATTATTCAAAGCTCTAGGAATTCATTAGGAAAAATCATTTCGAAAATGGACTTGAAAATCAGTTCATAACTCACTTTTACTTTAAAACTCAAGTTCAAACCCAAAATCTTGTTTTAAACTCATAAATTCAATAATAATAATGGGTAATCGAAGATTTAGAATTATGAAATGTTACCCAACCATTTTATCTTGAAAAGCCTGACTGAAATCGCCTCTACGAGTTCTCAAAGCTCCAAAAAATAAAAATGAAGATGCCCTCATATTTAGGTTTAACACTGCGAGGGGTCCTCCGCGAACGCAGAGGTCAACACCTTGACCTCCCGCGAACGTTAGTGGAGACTCCACGAATGCGGGATTCTCACCCCTTACCCTCCGCGAACACGCAGGATTGCACCAGAACGCAGAAAAATAAGCCAACTCAAAATCACATATGAAAATTGATTATACTCGACATTCAAGAATTAATGGAACTGTCAAAACATGAATTTGAGGCTTCCTTGACCGGATATATGTGAAAATCACAAGAAACCAACTCAATTCTAAAAAGGCTAAAACAAACTCGAAAACTCTCAAAAATCAATCAAGATCTCACCTAGGCCTAAAATTATCCTCCGAATCCAACTAAACTCTCGGAATCCCCATCCGAGCATCCGAACTTTAAATTCCTCAATTTGACAACTTAGGACCTCAAATCCTCAAAAAATCTCGAAAACTGATCCGACAACTCTCACAAACTAGATTTCATATTTTGGGGCTGATGAAATCGACAGATTCCAATTTCGACACTCAAAACTCCAAAAGATACCATAAACCACTTTCTTAACAAATTAGCCTTTCAAACTCAAAACTTATCAAAAGTTTCAACTTTCAATTCAAAGGTAAAAACCAATTTTTCAAATAAAGATTTGGTTTGCTTTTAATTGGCGATAAAAAAAAATTGTTTGTTGATAATAGAATTTTTTGTCAATTTGCATGAATTTTGCTTTACACCTTTGTTCCTCAAAATTAGTGTACGTCTTTTATTTGGTTACAAAAAAAAATCTCGAGCAAATATTATTAAGTTTGTTTTATTAGGGTAAATGAGAGAATATTTTACTCTATGACAAGACATCATTTGATAAAGAAAATATATAACGAGTAAATATCCTTCATTTGATTTGAGGTTTATATCTAAAAGTAATTGGTTCATTGTTCAAGATTTGAAATAGTTTACTAATAATTTATAAATTAAGAATAAAATTCGAAAACTTTATGGATTAAATTAGAAAAGAAATTGAATTATTAAAGATTCCATAGTACTTCTTCTGTATATATTAATTTCAAAACCATGATATTTCCTTCTTTTTTTTTTTTCATTTTCCACAATTTAGTAAAGGGAAATTATGCTAATACCAATTGCTGTTTCACGTCTTACTCACTTCTAGAATTTTTATTCTATTTTAATATCGGAATAACCATTAATTATTACAATAAGATCATTAGTTCTTGTGATTTTTGTCAATTGACATAATTAATTGATTTTTAAGATATGTGCAACACCTTAAAAAATTACTTATTTTGAATCACAGAGAGTATTAAATTGAGATTAAAATAATTAAGCCTAATATGATAAAATTACCTTTTTAGTTAAATATATTTTAAAAAAACCTTTTTTTATGATCGTTTTATCCAGATTAACTTTTTACATTTTAATTAATTTTACGAAATATCATTCACCTTCCACCAGCAATTGATAGTATGTAACTTTAAAAAATCAATAAAAGAGCAATATAACAGATATATAGATTAAATAGAGTAGATGTTATCTATTGAACTAAAAATGGAAAAAATTTACCCGTAACAGATGTTTTTACACTAAGTCAATGTAATCTCCATTATTCTCTGATTTAATGAAATAAAATGAACAATAAATTTAAACACATAGCATGCATATATATTGACTTAAACAACAAATTTGAACACACGACATACATTTATTGATTTAATATAAATACTCATACGAGTAAGTCTTACCTACTAAAATAGATAGATCAAATTGAGTAGATGTTATCTATTGAAATAAAGAAGTAGAGATATAGCAAACACAAACACCTATGAAAAGATATTTTCATTAAAATAGATGTTATTATCTATTAAATTAGAAAAGTAGCTAGAGATATGGTATCTAGAATTGTAGTGAAACAAAGAAGGGTATATGTGGGGTTTTAATTATTTTCATGCATGCAAGCACATGCTAAGGTAATGGAAGGTGGGTTTCTTTAATGAAACTACCATATAATAAAATATATATTTGTTACATCTATTGTCCTAATATTATAAAAAAAAAAAGGGATGAACTTTATTTTCATGTCTTACTCCATTGAGGGTAGATTCTTTTTCTTTTTTTCAAATTTCACAAATAACCAAATTTTCTTCCCTCATCTTTTCTAGATTTAACACTTTTCACCCCACATGCATCTCATCAAGACAACTTTTACAAATTTTGGGAACTTGTCAACTTTTATGAGTTGGCAAGATATGTTGCAAAAATAACCATTGACAACAAAAGATTTGGTAAATTTGTTTATTATTTTATTTGTCTCAATTTATAGCATTTGATTCTATATAAGAAAAAAAAATTTTAAAATTTGTAATTTTAAGTAGGTTATGAGATTCTTGTTGTTATAAAAGCATGTTATTAAAACTAAATTAATATATTAAAATATAAAATGACTTTACTTTTTTTTTTGAAGGAATTAATAAGGAAACATTACTGCATAGAGTGATGCAAACTTTATCCAGACTTTATGGAGGTAGGTTATTTTTTGAAGGATATTATTCGGTTTAATGGCAATAAATTGAAGTAATTATGCAAAGAAAAAATAATAGTGAAAAAATATAGAATTAATAAGAAAAGTAGTGTAGTACATTTAGGAAAGGAACAACAACAAATAAGTGAGCTAATCAAAACACAATAAAAAAGATATATATGATACAAAGACAGTGGTCTCATTTGTTTCCATTAAAATTAAGACGTTTAAATCTAAATATACATATAAATATTAATATTTGCAGAAAGATCTAAATATGTAAATCTAAATAAACATTTGAATATTAAAACGTTGTCTCTGAATCTGAACATTGAATTATTGAGACTGTTTGTTTTCAATATCTGAATGCACATATGAAATTTAACGTTATATCAATAAAATATTATAAAAACCTCATTTTAGTAAAATAATATTTTGAACATTCTTATAATGACAAGGTAATATAATTTATCTATTACGAATTTAACATTAAGTTACATAATTAATATGACTATTCTTTGTACTCAAAAACTTTGAGAATCTAATATAATGCAATGTAAAATAATTTATATAGAGTAGTAATATAATGTTTATGAAAATATTTTACTTTATAATGGACATTTGTTATTCTTATCGATGAAATGATAATACTTTCTTGTTTTCTGAAACCATGCTAAATATTATATCATGAAGTGTTTATAATTCCAATATATTGGTAAATTTATGAAAGTAAAAGATGTATATTAAGTTAGTAAGAATAAAAAAATTTCATGTAGTTAACATTAATTAAATAAGAAAGACCTTTTATGAGTTGTTGTGATGTAGTTGGATTAAGATTAGGAGTTCTTATTTTTGAGTCTGAATGGTGTTAAGATCGTGTTACAGATCTAATTCATTCACATGTATTCAGACCCATTACGAGGCTTACAAGGAAATAAAACAAACAAACTTAATGAAGTGAATAATTAAGATTCAGTCATAAAAAATAAATATACTAAATGAGGCGGATCTAATTGATTAAGATTCAGACCCCATAAGTGCAAACAAATGATGCCCAAGTCTAATACTACAACAAATACTACCAAACCTAAATTTCTTGAAAAGCAAGACGACGCTTCACTATCTACTAACATTCTATCATAATACGCGACATTCACATTCTCTTATTTAAGATCATATTTTCGATAAACTGTTATTATGTCATGTCTTATGTAATTATGTCAATGTATTTCAAACGAATATATTATAAAGATGATGATATGATCATGCATATATTGCGTATACACTACTCACTTCCTCTCCGATCCAATCTCATACCAGCACAAATAGAATAACAATTTTCATGATACATCATCATAATCTGACTCTAAATCCATAAAAAAGAGTAAAAATGTCAGTCATCAATAAGCTTTGTATTCAATATATACACTTGTAATAATATCAACAGTTCAAAATCATAAATAACAACGAATAGATTTGTGCTTCTATTCAAAAGCCACTAAGTTATGCTCATTTAGAAACTCGTTAATTTCTTTATACAGTTAAAATTTTACTATGTCAGTAGAATTTTGAAAATTATATCTACAATCAAGAATGTTATTCAAAATTTACTTGTGTGTTTCCTCCAAAACTTTGATATTACCATGATAATTATCATTTACTGAAAATTAAAACAAATTCACACATAGGAATCAGCAAAATCAAAACAGAAGTCTTCATTGTAGCAGCAAAATTTCTAATCATCAATAAACTCATTTTCTTGATCTAACACGAGATAGAAAAGGACCCATTTTGATATGGTCGCAACAGCTTCAATATCACTACTTAAAACAACAATAGAATTTCCCCTTTCGTTTGTTTCAGACGCCGCACTGACCAACTCCTCAAGAATGTCAAAGAGAGCCGCCAACGGATAAAGTATCCATTAACATTTGTTTCACACAACGACTCCTATATACTTTATCATACTCATCATTAGCAACTCGACCTTCGATGGGAAATCCTTAAGCTTATTACGAGATTCTTTGTATAAAATATTATGATTTGACCGGAGACCCATGTCACGGCTCACAAGTAATTGTTTTTGAAGGGATTCAGCATCCCACCTCAAGCAGCTCAAGCAAAAGTGAAAGAAAAACATGGATAGAACCCCTTTAAAAAAAATTACTAGTGAGTCGTTACATGAGTCTCCGATCAATCATAATATTTTGTACAAGAAAACTCGTAATAAGCTTAAGGATCTGAAATCGGAGGTCGAGTTGCTAATGTTGAGTATGATAAAGCAAATAGAAATCGATTGTGTGAAGCAAATGTTAATGGATACTCATCCATTGACAACTCTTTATGACATTCTTGAGGTGGTCAGTGTTGTGTCGTGTCTGAAACAAATGAAAAATGAAATTATGTTATTGATTTAAGCAGTGATACTGAGGCTGCTGCCTCTGCATCAAGGGATCCATCAGTGAATCAAAAGAACATTAGCACCTTTTTAATTAAGTTTGTCGTTTATGTTTTGATCATTTTTTCCATCTTATAATTGGGTCCTAGTCTATCTCATCCACTGTCATGATTCATGTTGTACCGCTTTTGGAGGCTTGGAAATTCAGAAGATCAAGCTAGTTATAGCAACACAAATGGATATACATAGTTGTGACACTATGTAAGGTGTTGGAGAGCAAATGGAGCAGGAAAGGGCTGAAGGAGGACAAAAAAGAGGCTAAGGCACTTCCCAGGGAGACCAAAATTGGTTAGCAGTACTATACCCTGAGAACAACTACTACTACAATTTTTGGCCTAAAATTTAAAAAAGTTTTAGTGCTTTTTACACATACATAGCTTTCCCAAGAAAATGGTGCTTTGGAGCTGAAGGACTTGCATATGGCTCACCTTCATTAAAGGAAGAAACATTGCCGTAATATTATGGCAATTGTGTTCGGATATGAGGAAAAAGAAGATAAGGAAGGCCTTATACAATTTCAACTTGAATATCTAATAAACATACCAAGTCAAATAAGGTTTGGAATATGGATCAATTCTATCCACAATCAAAATCTCCATCATCCTGAAGAACTAATTCCATGTGAAGGAGAGGGGGGTTTAAGACGAGGAGATTACCTGCCCTTCTCTTCATCCTAGTTATAGAAGGTCTTGGTATGATACTTTAAGCTGCATTCAGAAGGAATGGACTTGGTGGCTCTATGTGGGTGGGTGGATGGGAAGGGGATGGTTTTTGCATATAAAAATAAATAAATTAATAGCCAATGTATATATCAATGAAGGTTCTATTTACAGTACGTCAAAAAACCAATGACCAGCACTTCATGCATGCCTTTTTAACTACTGTAGTTCTTCACATGATCAGAAGAAGCTTTACATACTGATAGGGAAAAGCAAGCAAAGCCTTTACACAAGGACATCCATCTTTTTTTGAGAAATGGTTAGTGTATTATTAATGTAGCGCCAAGAAGGTGCTGTTAAAAATACTTAAAAAGTGCCAAAAGAATATCCTTTCTATCATAACGGGATTCTATGAGATCTATCACTGCTTCAGCATAAGACAAACCTACACTACACATAGTCAGAACAAGGATTACAGAAGTACCAAGGCGTACATAATGAAATGACTTCATAAGTAACAAAATAAAATGTAAGCTTTGGCAAGGGACGACCGGGAAGCAGGTGCAGCAAATGCAGCTTAAGTATTGCCAGTACCAATATCTTTAATTCATGCATATTTACAGCAAGAACAGGCTAAACATGTCCTTGTAAAAGCTAGAAGTGACAAGTCCAGTGCAAAGCAAGACTGCTGACCTTCAACTTGGTAATTGATCAGACATCCTCACTAACTGCTCTCAGGTTGTTTTGGAGAGCCTTCAAAGGCTTTTGCCGCTTCAATAGTTGTGTCTCTTCTATTAATGACTTCCCAAAGCTCCTCAACCTTATCTTTCAACATGCCAGCATTAGAATTGGTCGAGTGAACCAACTTGTTTGCAGTCTCCAGTGCAGTGCATAGCTAGAATCCAATAAAAAACAAGAACGTATTAAGTGAAAACATACACAAATACACTGCATATGGTGAAATGTATGGAAAGAGAGAAATAGCAGAAGCTTTGTGGATAGGTCTAATTCTATTCATAAAGTTAAATGGAATTGTATTGTATCTTTTTATTATTGATGTAAAAGATAGAAATAGATGAGTTAGTAGATCTGTTAGGATCGCCGTAAGTAACTTCTGCCTATTCTCTTTTGCTTCTTTTGAAGGTCTCCAGTACATCCATATCCTTAATGCTGAGGAATACAGTGTTATCAACTTATTTTTTTTAAAAAAAAACATTCTGAGATATAGGTTTAGAGTCCCTCTCTCTCTCTCTCTCTCTTAATTGTTTTTTAAATTTTTGGATAAGAACAGATTTAGTCGTTTTTGTTTTGTTTTTCATTAAGTAAAACAGATTTAAGTGTCTTTTTAAAGGTATTTCTAAAATGGGGCTGATCCAACGTGTCAGATATAAAAAGGGAATTGTGTGACCAACAACTCCATCTGTTCGCCACTCATTTACCTATTTTGGCAATTACAGATGCATAGAGTATAAACAATACAATCATTACTCCATGTCAAGGATGTGAATGCTGCAAATCACAATGCCACTGGATTCAATTTGGTTCATATAACTACCAGCGCTAGATAAGGTTGAATAGAAATATTTAAGACCCCAAAGACCAAAATGAAAAATTCATTCTGTCTCATGCCCTATTGAGGTATCCCGTACCCTCTATAACTTCTCATATGAAATCAACTTCTATTACGGGTATTACCTCCAGTGTTAGATGCGTCCATGAATGATCTGTGCCAGCAAGTGCCTTGTTCAGCTGCTCATACTTTTCCTAAGCAATAAGCAAAATATTAACTTGCTATGTGACTTAACATCCAAAGGAAGAATACTACCAGTGCATTCAGAAAGAAAAATGAACGCCCAAACATTACACAATAGCCAACTAGTGCTACTAACAGAGGTCATTTAAAAGCAGACAGTTCCGTTCCAAAAGAATAAAATCTCAAGGTGTATGGTGGATGAATTAAACTTCCCCAATTAAGGAGCAAACTATCCTAAGCCTGGCTGATGTAGGGAAAAAAACGTGAATAAAACATACTTCACTGTTTCACCATATTCTATTAAGACTTCACAATTGCTAACAATACTCAGACTGTAGGTTTAGGCGAGCTACTACGGGAGTTTTGATGTGTCAAAAAACTCCCCTTGCAGTAATTTTATGTTTCTCCTCCTGTCATAGACTACTTTTCATCATCAACAACCAAACACTCGTAGGACAAATCGTAGCCCTTAATCACTATAGGAGAACAAAATTGCCAACCTAGTTGCAGCAGTAAGAAAACGAAATGATTTTGAACACATCAGTTTCACATACATCAGAATTTGAACCCTGAATAGAGTGGAAAATGGAAACACACAAACTGTAAGTTTTTTCCCAGAATGCATTATGGTGCATGAAGTTAACTACCTCTTTATATCACCCAAAGTATAGTATCACGGTTTTTGTCATAGAAATTCATATTATCTACTGCAAACTTTATACTAACTTCATAACAGTTCCAAAGCATTAGTGTCTCCAAAATTGATGGCAGTACCAACAAATTTGACTAAAATTTCTGCTCACACATTCTGAACACGAATTGACTTCTCATCACTATAGGAGGCACAAGTAAAACCTTACTTCATTATATCTCCAACATTCACAAGAGCGCACTATATCTCTAACATCAATCAGAATAAATGCAAAAATAACTATGAATAAAACAAAATAGAGAAGACAATCAATATATGCAATACCAACAAGTCGATAATTGGTTTGAGATCTGAATCTAAATCATTTCATCATAAAAGATAGCAAAAATTTAGTACAGTGATAAAAAGAATGAATAAAGATAGAGAGTTGCGTTGTGTGGAAGAGAACCTGAAAGAGCTTGTTTAGATCGAAGGTTGGAGGCTGGGGTTGAAGTCCGGTGGAGGTGTATTGATTGGGTGCGACGGAAGTTGATCACCGCCGGCATCGCTTTCTCCAACGTCACTCAGCAGATCGCCGATGCATAACAATGGCCCTCCCACTCCTCTCATCTCTCTCGTTGGTTAAGCGTTGTACAAAATCAACTCGAAAATTGGACTAAACCATAAATTGAGTTAAATTGGAAAAATATTATTGACTGATGATTTAGTTCGATTAAATTTGATATTAGAAAAAATCTGATTATATGTTAGTTGGTTTGATTTTACTTTTTAAAAAAATTAAATCAGTCCAAAAAATAATATATTTTTATAATATTTTAATTTTAACTTTACACTTGACATATTTAAAGTCACAAGATCAAATGACAATTTTATATATTTGACCTATTAATTTAGCATCACAAAATTCAAAAGTTTTCTTCATACTCTTAAACTCCGTGTCAAGTCAAACCAAATCTTTATTTGTAAAACAGAGAGTATAATTTTTAAAATTTTATTTTATATTTACTTTGACATAATTTCTAATAGTGTTAATACCTCAGATAGTCACTCAACTATGCACTACTCTTCTCTCAGAAAGTCACTCAACTTTCAATTTTCACTCAAAAGTCACTCAACTATTGCTTTCTTTCTCAGAAAGTCACTCAACTTTGAATTTTAACTCAAAACTCACTCAACTATCCACTCTTTCCTCAAAAAGTCACTCAATCTATTAAATTATTTTTTAATTAAACTTGTTGATATTAATTATTTATAAAATTTTAAAAAATAAATTAAACCATTTAGTGATCCACCCACCTAACCCGATCCATTAAAAAATATGATATGACCCATTTTATTTTGTCTTTAATCCTAAATTAATCCATCTCTTTAAACCTTGAATTAGGATTAAAGAAAAAAAATGGGTCATATCATATTTTTTAATGGGTCGGGTTAGGTGGGTGAATCACTAAATGGTTTAAATGATATTTTTATTTTTTTAAAATTTTGATTTGTTATATAAATAATTAATATCAATAAATTGTAAGTAAAAAAATAATTTAATAGATTGAGTGACTTTTTGAGGAAAGAGTGAATAGTTGAATGACTTTTGAATTAAAATTTAAAGTTGAGTGATTTTATGAGAAAGAAGTAAATAATTGAGTAACTTTTGAGTGAAAATTAAAAGTTGAGTGACTTTCTGAGAGAAGAGTGCATAGTTGCGTGACGTATTAACTCATTTCTAATAATTACTTTTAAATTTTGGGCAACTGAATCACCTAGGAACAAAATAACCTAATTAGGTAAAGGAGCGTATAGTCAAATCAACATATTTGCAAGCCCTTGAGCAGCAAAATATTTAAGGAGAGAGCTAAACAACATTGGTTGAAGGAAGGTGTTGCAAACACAAAATACTTTCATTTCATAATATTTAGAAGGCGAACGAACACATTTTCATTTCATAATATTTGGCAGATGACGCATATATATATATATACATATATTCAAAGTTATAGGTTAATATTATTAATAATGTTTACTGCTCTATAAAGATGCATCTAGACAAGAAGTTAATTTTTTAAATCTGAAATATATTTCATTAGATATATACCACAGAAGAAAGAAAGGATGTTGTTGCATCCACTCTACACATAAAATATACTATTGATATACCCAATATACTGCTATGAAATCCTTAACAAAGAGTAAAAAAAAGCACATCAAGTCAAATAACAAATTCAGAGTCAAAGGAAAGTATGCAAACACATAAACATCAATATATCCCAAGTCAAATAATATTGCAATTGAAGAATGAAAAATCAAAATAATACATGTAATAGAGTAGCAATACTGCCTCTAGCGGTCTAGCATAATACCTAACACTAGGCAATCATAACACTGGGCACGATCGCCCTTAGACTATGAACCTTCACAACTGCCACCTCGTCAGGAATAGAAACCACTTAAGTGCACCACTTCTAAGGGTCAGTATTCGTGTGGCCTTAGAACCAAAGCCTGAGAACCGTGATGCAAGCCACCCCGTCTGAGCTTGAATTTTTGTCACAATGTCTTGTGTCACCACACTCGAAACAATCCCTACTGGGCATTGACACGAGCAACTTGAATGACCGAAAATATTGACATATTACCTACGCAGGAATCTTTCAAGATATATAAGAAGAGAAAGTATAGTATAATTGTGTAGCCACGAATTACAGCCCAAAATATGACCAGACAAAAAAGTAGAACTGTCAAGGACTCCCAATTTCAAAAACTATGGGTCCTAGTCCAGCAGAAACTTAGGAGAAAAACATTAAAAACCGAAATTCGTCTCGGAAATTGGGCATCAGAGCATCAGAATGTCAATGCAACAGAGTCGCCTTAACTTATATAGGAAGGAGACGGCCAACAAAAATAAGGACCATATCCTAAAGGTAGCTTTGGTAAAAACAGCCACTATATAGAAGACCCCATTTATCTACACATCCTATTAGATGTCAGTCCAGCATTGAGCCCTTGCTATATACGCATCGGGCAATCTAATCCGAAGATCTGAATTCTACTCAACCTATAAACTACCTTGGTATCTACACACCAGAGTTGCACTTACTTCCAAGATATCACACTTCCAACTTCAATTTAACCAGATTAATATTCACACAAAGGCTCGGTTATTTGAAATATGAACTAATAAACAGCCTTGCCCCAATATCAAGGGGTCCATACCCTCCTCCAATAGCGTGAAGAGCAACAGTGATTGTTGAAAGAAGTCGCAGAGTCACAGGGAAAACAGCAGGTTCAATCTTTGGTATGCCAGGAAGACAAGATTTTGAAGCATTTCCGATTTGTAACACACCGCTCCCTTCCCGATTATTTGGTCCACACAAATCCAGTTCTTGGTTCAGTTCACATGGGCTAAGAATGAGTGCTACTTCTTCAAGAGATCTGCACTTCCCTGGACTACCCCTCCTGTTAAAGCGCTTATTTGTAGACGGACTAAGTACCAATGTTGAAGTAGCCTCAAGCCACTCCACAGTCAGTCCCTCAACTTCATCATAATATATGCGCTGTTCAGTCTGAAAGTGCACAAAACCATATAAACAAGACATTCAGAGAATAATGCATGATATACATACCAAGTATAAACAAGACAGAGACGGAAGGAATGGACAACTTGCTGGGATCCAACAGAGAAAACTGGTCCTCAAGGGAACTTCTGGATTGTAAATAATAAATGGATCAATCAATCAGGGTAACAAACTTACAGCAAGCTTGTGGATGTATATTGACATGAATCGTGGTCCCAAACCCATAACTCTTGCTTCTGAGAACAGTATCTGCATGGAGGATAACACACTAATTCAAAGGACTATTATTGTCCTTGAAAAAATCAAAGGACTATTCGTGTCCTTGAAAAATTGATAATGTACAAGGATGAAGTCAAGATAAGTGGTCAAAGGTGAAAGGACTATGCATCTTGAAAATTCCAATAAAGAGCACGGAAAAAAGTTATATAAATATCAGGTTCTGTAATCCTCTCATCTTCCCTATGTGGAGCTATTGCGCCTTTTTATAGATACCTTGCAACTTCTGTTGATTAGGTCCTCCGAAATCCATGCCACACCCAACATAGCTTGCAGCACAACTAACAGTACAAAACATCTTTCCTTTTTTTTTGTTAGAGAGTACAAATGCTGTTATCATCCTGTCATTCTCATTTTTGAAACTTGATTGACATAAGTTATCAGAGGACTACTTTTGATCCTAAAAAAATTTACACAGTACAAGCAAGATCCTCACATCTTTCCCATGTAAAGCTATTGGAACTTTAAAGAAAAAAAGACTAGCAGCACAGAATGAAGTACAAGGATCTCCAACAGTACCTTCCTCTTTGGGCTGTAAATTCAACCCCCAAACTGTCTTTCTTACAACCTACTACGCTGAACTTCTAGATTTCTTCATGTTCTCCACTCAAAGTATAAGTAGCCAAATATCATTAGTTGTTTAATTAGTCAGTTAGAGCTAATTTCGCTTGTAACTGTTCAATTCTCCAGCTATCTTGATGCTGGCTTCATATATAAAACCACCTTATTATCAAAAGATATGACAAGCCTTTTGTGTTTGCTAAATTCTCATAATACTACCAAGTTCAAGTCATTTTTCAATGGCTGAAATCAGCTTCAAGATCAGAGATGTTACAGTCAAACAGCATGCTAATGAATTTAGTAGCTTCAATGACATGACAAATTTTTAAGTTCCTATAGAGTTCTGTTGCTTTCAGGATGTAAATTCAGCCCCCTAAACTGTCTTTCTTTTTTTTTTTTTTGATAAAGTTGAAGCCCCCCTAAACTGTCTTTCTTACACACTAGTTGCTGTCATTCCAAAGAATTTCATGTTCTTCACTCAAAAAAATAACAAGCCTTGTGTGTTTGCTAGATTCACAAAAAAAAATACCAAGTTCACGCCATTACCCACTCTTTTGCCAATGGCTGAAGCTCAGCTTCAAGATCTTTGACTTACAAACATTCAGCTAAGCCCTGATAGTATTTCAGGTATCAAATAAAGCAATTTGGGTGAAAAAACTCAGGTTCAGTGATAGCTTATTATCATCGAGAAACGCAGATGGTCAAGCATGAAAACACAAGGCAGAAGCTCTAACTTTTTTTCACCCCACCCACCCACCCCAAAAGAAAGAAACACAAAAGATTTGATATTAGTGCAAGATATCCATTTATCTTGTCAAGACTAAACCAGCATTTATCTTTAACAGGCACACTAATTAGAGGTCATCCCACAACACCAATTGCCACCTCCAACCCTCATTTATTGTAAAAGAGTAGAATGTTTTAGACATACTTAACGTACCTCCTTTCTTTTTAGAAGTACCCACATGTAGAGTTTCTCCACAGCATCTTTCACGTGCCTGCAAGCCAACTTTCTTTCATTGCAATGGGAAGCAATATAAGCAAGAGTTTCTGCACAGGGAGCCTTATGTTTTGATGCTGCTGCAGATAATGCTTCTTGAGCTTCAGGTGATTCAATTGCATCTTTATTGAAGTATACATCGGTCAAACATCTTTGGCGTCTCATTTCTCCCCGATCTGGATTTTGCAACAACTTGAGCTTCAGATACATCTCTTCAGCTTCTACAGCTGCAGCAAGCATACGATGCACCAGAATATCCGGATAGCGCCGGAGCGGAGAAGTAAAGTGTGTGTATAAAGGAACAGCAAGGGCATAATGACCCCTATCATTTTCATCTTCTACATCGCCACTGCAGAAGTAAGTTGCCAATTGCATGGGTCTTGCAGCGTAACACATAAGAATATCTGTTAACACAGAATCATCCGCAAGCTCTCGTCTAATGCACTCCAACGAATTATGAATCTGGCCAGACGAAGTGGTGTCCAATCTCAGACCATGTTTAGAGCAGAATGACTCAAACTCTCTGAGCTTACGCGGGTTGGGTTCAGGATGCCTTCGCAATAATGCACTGGAAGGATAAGCTCTAGTTATAACTTCAGCAGCTGTCCTGTTGGCCAAAAGCATAAACTCCTCAACAAGCATGTTTGACTCCTTCCTTCCACTGAGCACACTATCATAAGGTATCCCATCTTCATCAAATAAGAAAACAATTTTGGGACTTTCGAGTGACAGAGCCCCATCTTCAAACCTCTTTTTCTTCAAGATTTTAGAGATTTCATAAAGGTTCTTGACAGATGTAACAATATCAGACCATTTAAAAAGGCCATGTAACACTGGCCAAGAATGTTCTCCTTTATAAGAACTTGGATCATCAAGCAACCCATCAATAATATCCTGAGCATGATCATACGAGAGCTTGCAACAAGATTGAATTATAGTGCGGCCAATCCAGCGCTGAATAAATTCCCCAGACTGATTGATGTCCCAAAAAATAGAAAAAGCAAGTCTGTCCACACCAGGATTAAGTGAACCCAGATTCTCAGAGAGCAATGGGGGCAACATTGGCAATTTACTTTGCAACAAATACACACTTGTTGACCTCGCTTGAGCATTTTCATCTAAAGCTGAGTCTGGTTGAACAAAGTATGACACGTCAGCTATATGGACCCCAACTCTAGAAGTACCGTCAGGCAACCTTTCAACAGACAGTGCATCATCAAGATCGGTGGCAGTAGCAGGGTCAATTGTAAAAACACACAAATTTCTGATGTCTCTTCTACTCTGAAGCTCCTCTTTTGGTATTTCCCATGGGATACTTGGAAGACATGATAGGGTCTGTTGACAGAATTCTGAAGAATCAATTGCATTTTCGTATAAGGTTGCAGCAAGCTGTGGCTCCAATTCTCCACCTCGTCCAAATATGTCAGTGACATGAGCTTCTGGGATATAGTTCTCTTCTGCCCAGTCTGCAATCCGTGCGGCTACTAGGTCCATCTCCACTGCCACATCACCAGCTTCCAATCTTTCCAAAATGATGTCTGGCAGGCTCTTAAACGGCACCATCATTTTCGGAAACCGAGGATCATTTGGTGTTAACAAGAGATATTGACAGTTCAAGGCAGTCGATAAATATTTATTCTTCTTCAAGTCCTTTTTGTTAGCTTCTCTACTCCACATCCACTTCTTGACATTGAGAAAACCGACAATAGTGTCCCGACGAGGTGACCCATCAAGGATAGCCACAACCCTGCCTGTTGGTCGTTTAGATGGGAATGAATCCACAGCAGCTGACAATCTCTCTGTTGCATGCATAGCATCATTAATTTCACTACAGCACCCAACCATAGAAGGTTTCAGAGCAGTCATATTATGTCTATTGACATAATCATTCTCCGCAGGTACCTTTTCTTCAGGATGTGAAATGTCTCCAAAGGACTGCCCACTTCTATAACCTAACACATTTTTCAAGGGGCTAGAACAATTTCCAGAACTACTGAACTCATAATCAGTGTCTACCTTGTTCTTCCCTTTGCAACTCTCTCTGACGAAGTCTGAATTGACGGACTCCAACATACCATCATCTACCAAAGCCGAACTCTCAACACTAACTGTATATCCTTTCATTCTAGTCCAAAGAGAAGGAGGATCAACTTCAACAGCAACAGTGTCTCCTTCAACCTGCAAGAAATTGTAGAAAAGAAAATGTAATCCTGCAGATGGCACATTCAGCAACCAAGAAATAAACTGACAGATATAATGGATGATCAAGGACAAAAGTTACACCACACTTACGGCTCTGTTTTGAGCTGCAGCTCCACTAATAAGAACATCTGTTCGCACACCATCAACTTTACAATAGGCCTGAGAAGCAGGGGTTATATAAATATGCTTCTCATGAAAGCATCAGAAGAATTACCAAATCACGCATAACTAGAAATGGAGCAGCAAAGAGATAATTGAATCTGTTACTATTGATTACCTCAAGTCTATTGTGGGCATTGACACGAAATAATGCTTTAAAGACACGACCCCTCTGCATGACAACAAAAGCATATCATCAAACTTCCACTCAACAACCACACATTCGTTTAATTAACATATCTTTCAATATACAAGTTTTCAGGCACGTTATGAGGCTGACCTCCAATGCTTTATGAACGGCTTCTGCTGGCCAATGTGAAGAAAAATATTTCCTCTGTGGGTAAGAAGTAATTGACTGGTCACCATAAGCTATATAGTCTGGGCATGAACCGGAATATACTTGTCCACCAACACCCGGTGAAAATGTTAGCTGCACAGGGAGACTTCCAGTCTCTGCTGACTGTTCATTTAAACGCATCGTGGGCAAGGAAGTAAAGGCAATGTTTGATGCTCTAGGCAATGAAAACTCTTTAGATCCGTCGTGATCCAAGATGGGAACACCTCCCTTAAAATTTGATTCCCCAAGACAGCCAGTCAGCGAACTACTTGCTGTTGCAAGTACAAGCTCAAATAAGTGAGAGGGAACGTACAAACGACAGACTATATCAAACCACGATCCATACTGTCATGCAATAAAAGCTCAACTGTTTTCCCCACTCAAGAACAAGACATACGCAACACTAAAGACCTCATTATAAATTATATAATGGTTTAACTAGTCAAATCCATTAGAAAAGAAATCAAAGAGGAAGTACAATAACTTGCAAGAAACATAAAGTGGAAAAACAATTAGCATAAAAGAACACAAAAGAAGACAAATGCATTTCAACTTTAGCATCAAACTCTAGTTTCCACCAAATTAATGTGGTCCGAGGAGAGTAGCCAGTCTAATCACAGACCTCCCTCCAGTTTTGCCTTGATTCGAACTCCCTTGTGATTTGAGCAATTACACTCACCTCCCTTATTTTGGTATTTTTTGCAACTAAACATGTTGATATGGTAAATTTTCTATGCCTTCCAAATCTACCTTTCTATGACATCAAATCCTATCAAAGACAACCCTTCTTGTCTCCTCTCTCAAAACCTATTCATGACGCCATTAATTCCTCCTCTAAGTTTGTAATACATTTTTCCCATCAATCATTTGCTCCTATAGTTAATAGTAAGTATCATCTTCCTGATTTACAATGCTTTGATAGATTCGGTGCCTTGTCATGAACTGGACATTTTAGGATCAACTTGATATGAACTTCAAAAAAGAAATGATTTTTTAATCTTTGGTTTCTCGTTTTGATATTTCATGTACGCTTTAGATTGGCATGTCTTTCAATAAAAGATCAAAAGCTTTTGTGGAAATAACTAGACAAAATTAATGGAAGAGACAATCCAGAATTGCAAAAAAAGAGTCCCAAAGCATGACAGTGTTCTAAAAGTTGTTCTTTTCGGGTTTAAGAAGACCTTGAACTCAACAATTATGCAGCAGTGTACTTTTACTAAATATACCAATTCATATCCTATTTCCATATCAGAATTCAGCATTCTTCAACCTAATAACTAATATTCCTTTTGTTCAACCAAAGAGTGTGCTTGTGGAATATAACAAAGAAATTATCATTTAAAAATATTTTGTTACAAGAAAATGAAAATAAATGAGATGGGTGTAATATCTCAAATTCAAGGGGAGATTAGTGTTACAGAGCCAACCCTTCGCTGTAGTCTCTGAAATTATCCGTAATTCATTTAATTTTGATATATAGGAGTGAAGCTCGGTTATTTTCTTAACACATTCACAAGCAAGCACACATTAATGGCTCTACACATTACCTTCTCTTTGGGGCGGATCTATAACAAAGGGTAGGGTATTTATTAAGAAAATACTGCACTTTAAGTATATTTAGCTAGGAACCAAAGCTCTAAAATACTAAAACAGTCTATTGGTTTCCGTGGTAAGCGAGGAACCAACTACAGCTTTGCTCTTGCAAACGGCGAGGGATGGATCCCCGTTATGCATATTTTAACTTTTACTTTCATTTGTTTTTTTACATAAGGTAGAGAACTTTTACTTCATTTGCGGCATATACTAAATTTTTACTTCCATTTGTTGCATACTTCAATTTTTACTTACATTCATTGCACTTTAGCTTCCATACAATGCATTTTTTTAACATTTACTACAGTTACTATTTAAAAAACATCATGCCGACGAGGCGATGAGTACTAATTCTTCTGCTTCTCTTTTTTTTTTTTTGTTTAACTGAACACAACAAATGAAAAATCAAACTGAAGAAGAACTAGTTAAATTATCTCCCGGTTCCCTTTCAAGTGATTTTTAACCTCTCCAATTCATTCCAAAATCCGTAAAAGAAAAATTCAATATTACCCTTGTTTATTTAGTGTTGAACTAATTCCGAAGAAGTTTCTAAAATTTCTTCACATTTTTTCACGTATATATTATAGGGTCTTTTAGAATAATTCACTTAACTAATATTCTTAACTGATATTTTTAATGGGTGAAACCCCTAAAAAACACTTAAATATGAAATGAGAGGAGTAAAAACCTTGCTAAAAGTACCTTTGCCCACATTCTGGTTTTTAAAATCAACTCTCAGACAAAGTAAGAAGGGCTTAAGGATCTAAAATTGTCGTGTAATTGCATCCATTGAAATAGCTTTTTCTGTGATAATCATATTACAAACGAGTTGCAAAATAGTTGTAATGATGAATTCCTGAATGATTGTTTAGTGGTTTAATAATGAAATATTTAGAAGTTCACTTTAAAATGCAATCATTGATCATTTTCAAAACATGTCATGTCGTTGAGTATAAGTGCAATGAAATGGTTACAGATTCATATATTCGTTATTTTTTAAATATATACTTCGAATACCATTACCCGTTTCTTAGTCAGGTTATTATTATACATATAGTAACTTGACGTCAATATAAGTATAGGAATAGTGATGGAACCGGAATTTTCACTAAAGAGAAAATGAAGAAGATTTAACATATATAATGTATATACACAATCTTCTTGTTTTACCAAGTAAAAGGTTCACTGATAATAAAAGGCCAACTTGGCCATTTACAAGTGGTGTACCAAAAAGAGGAGAAACCCATATTAACGATATCCTCCAAAAGACGCCCAATCCTATCCATATACCACCAGGAACTACATGGGTTCACCTATATACACAATCTCCAAACAACACCCAATCCTATCTATATACCACCAGGAACTACATGGGTGCAACTACATACACAATCTTTCTACAGAAGAGGTTAACACCCCTTCGAACAAGGTGGCTCCGCTACTGTATAGGAACCCATAAACTTCAATTCCTAAATACGTCTCAGCTGATTTGATTTGGTTACAACCACATAAATAGAAGACTAGCATGATTAATTCATGTAGAATCGCCTAGCAAGAATTCAAATAACAACATACAATTTGCCTTCAACATTTTTTACATATAACATTTAATTTCCAACGGCGAAATCTGAATACAATCAGATACTAAAAACATACCTGTTGGAGGAGAATTTTGCTTAGATCGTCTAGATCGACGGTTTTTCTTCTTATCAACAACTACACCAGTCTGATTCTGATTTTCCACAGACTCCGCAACCAGTACACCCATTCCCTGAAATTTAAACCTAAAACTCAAAAAGAAAAAATTAAACTAAAAACGATCGGCGACGAAGTAGAAATCAAACATGAAGCGTCTTCCGATGTATAAAAAAATTAAAACGGAAGAAGAAAGAAAGCAGAGAGAATTAGTAATGGCGTTTTTTGTGTGTATATATATATATGATATGAGGTTTGTGATGATTGGTCGGCGTAGACAAGGGCGCCGACTATTGATTCCTTTGTCTTCTCTTCTTCTCCTTTCTATTTCTTTAATTTAATACTACTCCCTCGGTCCCTTTTAACTCGTAATAAATTTATTATTTTATTTTTATTTATCGTAAAATAGATGAAAAGTTTTAGTATATTTTTTAAAGTAATTAGTCATTTAATTGAGGATATAATATGTAACAAGAATTATTTTTCTATTTGTCAAAATGAACAAGTAATTAGAGATAACTATAAAAGAAAAAATGAATAAGTAATTAGAAAAGAATGGAGTATTTATTTACTTTATCTTTTTCATTTCTATTAATTTTTTTCTAATCTTTTTTTGTTTTCCTTTTTTAGGTAGATAAATATGCTTTTTTTTATTTTATATGTTTCTCATCCATTTGCTTTGGAATTTTGATCAAAATAGCTATTTTTAAAATTAATTTATCAAAATAATATGATTTTAATTTTTTTTATAAAATTAGTATAAACGTACTTTATGATAACGTTTTAGGATATTTTTATTTAAAAATTCAACGGACAATGGATTGGCGACGTTAAATGCATAAACGTAACTATGAGTAGTGTTTTAGGTGTAAAACGTTACTCAAGAGTACATTTTTGGACAATCTAAACACGGGCCACTGACTCCAATCCTGCAAAAGCGGAATAAAATCATTCAACTGTAAAACGTTACTATGAGTAACGTCATAGTAACGTTTTATACCTAAAATGTTACTTTGAGTCTCGTTTCTTAAGAATCCAATCACGGGCCTCCGACTTCTGCAAATTTAGAATATATATAGTTATAAAATGTTACTCATAGTGACGTTTTACCTTAAAAACGTTACTATCAATTACAACACTCTGTTAAAGTCATATTCCTCCATTTTTCAAACTGACCAAAGTGACTAAATAAATGTTGTTGTAATATTTTGCATGTTCCAATATATCAGCAAAATTTTTACTTGTGTGGCCCATTGTTAAAATAATATTCACAAAACTTCATCATGTATGAATTAAATAAGTCAAGTTTATCCTTTGTTATGTTCTTATTATAGCTTTAAAATTATTTTCTAATTTAATAATATTGTTTTAAAAAATATTTTATCTTTATGTGTAGGATTAAGATGACGAACTTTGAACATAATGTGATGGTTGCTTTGTATTGGGATTGAGAAATAATTACGAATATAAACGAATTTAGGTATATAGAATGTGCTAGAACGATTATTAGCATGTCGACGTCAACTACCTATGTTGAGTTGGTTTGATTGTTGCATGAGAAAATGGGAACAAACAGTGAAAATATTCATATAAATATTTCTGAAAAATATCCATGTCCAATTCAAGGTAACAATACAAGGTTCATTGAGTTTAAAATTGAGAATGACCAATCTTTGTTACAATTTCTTTTCATACCTCAAAAATTTGCGGATAAGATTGATATAATGTTTTGGAGATGTATGTAAAGACTGTATCAACCGATCAAAATGTTGCATTTCAAGTTAGTGGTCATCATGGTTATCATATGAATTTGTTGGCTCAAAATTATGGCTTTACCACGATCAATCAACCTCATTTTGTAGAACCGATTGTTCAACCACCATTTCAACAATTGTTGATGCATGGTCATCAATTATTTGGTGAAGGCTCAAGTAGTCAAATGCATATTGATAATAGTCACATGGAATATGAATTCAGGTAACAACAAATCTTTATTTTACTAAATTTTAGTCTAACAATTTAATAAGATAATTTTTATTGTCAGTATACACAAAATATCTCTTATAAATAGAAGAAATAATTTTTTAGAATATAAATTATCGCTTTTAAAACAAGCTTCTATATTTATAATTTTGCTAGAATTTGACTAATATTTTTTTACAGAGATACTAATATATCAACATTGATCTATATAATGATGTAAATGCTGAAATTAGTGATGAAATTTCGGAGGAAAATGAAACTTCGAAAGATGGTGATGAAAGTGATCCTGATGAAGATATCGATGATATTAGAGATTTTTCTCAAAATGGTGTAAATCTTCATAATCATGATCAGGATATGTCTCATGATATACCCTATTTCAGGACATTAGAGAATAAGGAAGACATTTTCATGTCTACATGTGAATCTGAGATGGAATATTGTTCTGTTTGGTCTAAGGAAGCAAAAAAAGATTTAAGAAAAGGTATGATTTTTAGTAGTAAAGTAAAATTGAAAAGGACTGTAACGATTTGGAGTTTGCACAAAAATAAGGAGTTCAAGGTGGTAACATCTACCAAAAGTCTATGGGTTGTGAGATGTAAGTTTTATAATTTATTAGGTTGTATGTGATTTCTTCGAGGACGACAAGTTGTAGATAAATTTTGGAAGATAGAAAAATATGTTGAAAATCATAGATGTGAGACTGAGAGGCTTTCTAGCGGCCACGCCAACCTAAATACCAATTTGATTGCATCACTACTTCTAAATCAAGTTAGAAAAATCCGAAGTTCTTGGTGGTAGATGTCATTTCAAAGGTTCATGAAAAATTTGGTCATCAAGTGATATATAGAAAAGCATGGCTTAGACGACAACGCACATTTGAATTGGTGTATGGTGACTTAAAGAAATCATTTAGTGACCTACCTAAATTTTTTGCAGCTTTTCAACACTTTAACCATGGAACAATTGTGGAATGGAAACACGAAGAGTCTATGAGTTCATCAGAGGTAAAAACTTTTAAATTTGTACTTTGGGCTTTCAAGCCATGCATTGATGGATTCCAAACATGTCGCCCAGTTATTTCAGTAATGGAACTCATATTTATGGAAAAATATGAGATCAAATTATTAATTGTTATTGAAATTGATGAAAATGATAACATTCTCCCTTTAGCATTTGCTATTGTAGACAAAGAGTCAAAAAAGGCATAGAAATGATTCTTTAGAAATTTGAGTGCACATATGATAAAAAGTAGACAAGATGTATGTGTTATATCTGATAGGGTAAAAGGAATCTTGACTAGTTTGCTGGAGTTGCGGCAATTTCAAGAGCCTCGAGTCTTCCATCGATTTTGCATAAGACATCTGAAGAGCAACTTGCAATCTAAAATTTCAAACAAGGACCTCAGCAAATTGATGTGGAGGGCTGCTTCAGCCCATCAAGTAAGAAAGTTTGAGTCTTTGATGTGAAAAATTAAAGAAGAAAATATCGAAGCGCATGAATACCTCATGGAAATTCCCTTGGATAAATGAACTGTTAGCCATGATGATGGAAAAAAATGGGGAGTGTTGACAATAAATCTTTCAGAGTCGTTCAATGGAGTGTTAAAAAAGCACGAGGTTTGCCTGTCACTGGCTCACTGCTATGATTAGACTTTTATTGGAGCAAACTATTGAACGGTATACCTGTAGGTCTCAAATAGCGCACCAACTTGCAAAGCAAAATTAATTATGGACCCTAAAGTTCAAAATAAAGTGGGAGAAGAACTATGAAAGTTCAAAAAGACACTTTGTTTTTTATTGAAATATACCCACAGGGGTATACAAGGTTAGATCTATACAAGTTGATGGTACTGGTGGTAATCCTCATTGTGTTTCACTAAATGAAAGAAAATGTAATTGTGGAAAATGAGTAAATCTGCACTTCCCGTGTTCACATGTCATGAAGGTAACTGATAGAATGAGAGGGCTAGCTAGAAATTTTGTTAGCGAGCATTTCACAATAGAGAATTATGTTGCAACATATTCTGGGTCATTCTCACCAATTGGTCATAAGGCATATTGGACATCTCCAAGTTTTACAATGAGAAGTAATAAATTCTATGTCGTCCTAATCGGCCAAGGACAACTAGAATACCTAATGAAATGGATCGTAGTTCTACGGTGTATGAGTGAGCTTGTGGATTATGCAAGCAGACGGGACATGATAGGCGTCGATGTCCCAATCATAATTAAATTTAAGTGAATAATTATGGGTCGATGTCTAATTGTGTTAATTTTCTTTATGTTATCTACTGTAATGTGAATTTTTTCAGATTGCTAATAGAGAAAAAAATATTAATGTTAATTTTCAGATTTTCATTTGTGTTAATTTCCTTTCAATTATTACTTCAAACAATTCGAAATATTTGATATTACATTATAAGTAATACTATAATACCACAAACTTAAAGAATATTAGTTTAATTTCACAATTCAAATTTACATACCATTACTAATGGAGTATTAAATATCACTTTTCACAAACTTGAAGTTACATTAAGGAATACTTGAAAAAGACAAACTAATCCATGTATTCATGGAACATGTTGCTTTACAAAATAATGACCCATTGAGCCGTGTTCACAACTATTGATTCCACAAGACAGACATTTTCAGCTGAACACGACACAACAATTCATATCGCAACAACATCAACATCATCCATAATAATTAAGGAATGACCCTCCTTGCACAAAGACAACACAATTATTAGTGTTAATTTTCAGATTTTCAAATTGGCAAATTTCTAGATTTCCAGAATTTCAGATTTTCAGATTGCCAAATTTCCAGATTGCTAGATTTCTAGTAATCCAGATTTCCAATAATCATTTTCTAATTCTGGTTCTAGATTGCAAAATTCAAACCTGATCTTTTAATGCACATGAATGTCTCATGTATACAGTGACCCCATATATTTATTTGTCCCAAATGTTTCAGATAATACAAACATATTCGATGTAAAGCACATTCCTAGTTTTCTCGACTCCATATATTTTTCTAATTTTCTCACAACAAGCTGCACAACGAAAAACACATTCCTACTCAAAGAAAAAATGAAAATCTATTAGGCCTTCCTAAATACCAGTCATACATTCAGAAAATAGTAAAAATCATCAAACTTCAGTGATATCCCAACATATTCCTGACCACTTCCAGAAGCTAAAAGAAGAGCATGAGGTTTGACAAGGTTCATCTTTTTCTCATGGTTAAGAGGTAATAATACGAAACACCTAATTCTAATCAGCAAACACTAGTTAATTAATAAGATTCAATTGCCCGCTCAAACATTGGCAAATTACATGAAGCAAATAAAATGAACTAATAATCAAGCCCAGCATCGTAAATTAGCTATTGTAAAATTGAATTGGTTACTCAAACATTGGCAAATGAGACTATCTGAAATAAACGAAAGGAACTAATAGTGTTTTCTCAAAATAATTCAAATCCCTCTTTAGTCCAAGCAATTTCCTCATACTCCAAAACATGGAAGAAACAATAATTTAACAACTAATACCAAATTTGGATAGCTAAAACCTCTTAATTATAGTTCTTTGTTTCTCTTTGCTTGTTTTTTTTTTGCCATGCTAGTAAAGATAGTGACTCCCTGACAAGCAAGAGTAATTTTCAGTTGTTCGACTAAACAGAGGAGCATTTATGTCAAAAAAATAAAATAAAATGTTAGTAGTACCAGTCCCACAACGCTTAGAAAAAATCGTACGCTTCTCCTTCACTGATGGTTCACCACATTCGTTTGCATTCTTCACTTCATCGTTGGAGTCCTCTAAATGATTAACAACACCAGGGATCTCAATAGACAAATTGGCAGCCCAGGTGATGAATTAAAGTTGGGTGCATTCTCAAAATGTTGAGGCCGAGAACCACCAAATACATTCTCAAGTGATGAAAGACTAGAATTCATTAATATTTGTGATGTCGTGTATGGAACAATATTAGTATTTGTTGGTTGATATGTCATACATGATGCCCGGGAGTGAACTCTTGAGTTTGGCCCTTGAAATGGAACCAATATCACAAGTTGTTTGATCATCGTCGGAGACTGATTCGTCCATTCAATAGGCACTCGTCCTTTCTCAATAGCACGAGTCCTCCTACTAGCAACATCACCTTTTCCTTGCCTACGAATCAGAGGATGTAAATGATCATTATGTACCTCATCTCTTCTATAATTGGCTTGTACATTAATCCTAGTAGCCTCGTGCACATATGTCAAGCACTTTTCTCCTTCATTTCGGACCATTGCACGAAATATGTATAAATCCTCCATTTATGGCTGATCACCAAAGGTTTTTGCTCTATCAACCATGGAATGAATATGACGCACCTACACAAAAATCAATTTTTTTCTTACTAACATTTTTTATTCTGTTTTTCTAACAGATGCTCAAACAATGATCAATCTTAAGCACTTATTTTATATTTTTTAAGAAAAAACATAGGTAACAATTTTCCAAGTCACAATTTTTGAGAAGAAGTAATATTATCCTCAAAAGATAAATCACAAACACACCAAATCTAATACATACCATTGTTTCATATGCCATTGAATTTGGCACATAACCTTCTTGTTGTTGAGGACGCTGAGTAGGCTTACCGATAATAAGACGAGTAATGCATCTAAACCAAATAAGGTAAGCATCGTCATGTCAAAGTGGTTCACGATTGACCGGAGCATCACAAACATATTGAAGTTGTTGGTTCCAAAGAGGCAATCATTGTGCATGCTCCAACTTTCAATTTGCATTTGGTCTGCCCCTACGATCATGGTGAAATGTGTGGCGTCAAATAGAAATGGAGTTGCTATCGTTTGTTTTAATCCAAATTGCCTTATTACTCGATTAGGCAAGTGAATCTCGATGATATCCCAACAAAAAATTAGAGTTCTTACACGCCATATGTCTCGTTCAATTCAACAATAATCAGGAAGACTCTCAATTAAGTCATCCGTATATGGTTCCCAGATAAACTACATAAAGAAAAATAAATGAGTTTCAACTACAATATATAAATATTTTTTTAAAGAAAAATGGTGTACCAGCATACCTGATCCTCTATGATGGAATCAAGTGCATCCCTAAAAACTTTCAACACATGCTTAGTGGTATCAGTCCAACTAAAATGTGCAAACCATCTAGTAGCACGTGGACCCCTAGGTAAACAAGCAAGAAAATTATTTTTTGGTGTCCCTTTGTGCTATTGCCTGAGGTTTGAGGACGGTAACTCTCTCCCATGCCCAAATCTAAACATAATATATAAATATATAATTATGAGATTATAAACTAGAAGAGATTTTTATGAAGAATTGATGTAGTTATTAAGTATATCTGAAGAAGTAGTAGAAAGCTAGTTATCTCATTTTGGTCACTCTGTGAGTCTTTACAGATAAAGCGATACAAGTACGCTAAGGTCGCACTACCCCAACTATAAGAGCTAACTACATTGAGATCCTCGAGCATAGGAAGGTACATAAGCTTAAATAGTTGCCAGATGTATCTGCCATCATCATACCATCAATCGTCCAAAACATGTAACATCTAGCCATTTGATCGATCATATCTTGTGTTGTCAAGTCAAGTAATTGTAGTTGCTCGAGCATATGCGCATTAAGTGCAATTACCTTGAGGCTACTACGGTTGAAGTCTTAAGGATGTGGAATAAAACCTAACAATCTTTGACAAATATTTTCTCAATCCCCTATGGTCCTTATCGACTCATCACAAGTAATGGATCACCATTCATAGGTAAGCCATACAACACTTTTACATCTTGCAAGGTGATTGTCGCCTCACCCGTCCTAAAGTGAAATGTATGAATCTCGGAACGCCATCACTCTACTAGTGAAGTGATCAAGCTACGATCAATAGAAGGTCGATTTGATCTATAAACACCATATAATCCTGACAATTCAATCATTTCTAAGCCTCGTGGATGAATGAGTATTTATTTAGGAGGTCCCAAAATTTTCCATCACACCTCCTCGTATTTAAAATCATATTAACACTTATATATCAATATATCCCGGTACCTATGAGTAAGTTGTTGAGTTAGCACCGATGGTTCAAGTGGACCGGAATCCAATCGATATGCACTATAACCAGTCATATACGTATCTATTAAATTGAAAAATCCATATGAAAGTAAATTGAATATAAATGTTAATCCAAAATATAGCCTAATGTTTTATTAAAATATTGGAAAATAAATTCAATTTTAGTAGAACCGCATTGCAGGTCAACCTATTATAGTCTTCCCTTCCATTTTCATGTGAACATCTTTTTCTTTATTTTTCTTTTAATTGTTTCTCTTTGCATCAACAAGATGCATGAATTCAAAATAAAAACAGAACATACATATTAGAATTTCTTGAGTGATTATTCCATATAACCAAAACGATATAAATACGAGAAGATAGAGAGAGAAAAAATGTCTAATCCATGGCGTGGAGCCTATTTTATTTATCGCTAATATTTTAGCATATAGTATTTTAATTTATTTCTTACGTTAATTTGTTGACAATGATTCCTGGCCGGATTATTTTTCTCAATTGATTATTTGCGTAATTTTCTAAAATTCAAGCATTCCATCTATTAATTTGTAAGGGGAAAAAAGCATACCTCAAGGCTCAAACACAGAAAAATTAACTTGATTCCAAGCTTTCCAGAAGATTGATAGCCGTAATTTATCGTGAAACTCGATATTACAAGAAATCTCCAAAATTGGTTTGAAAATACTATAGCTACCGTTTATCCACGAAATGAGGTTTTGACCCATTCATTGTCTTCCTGTGTTTTTCTTCTTTCACGCCTCCTCTTCGTCCACAAATTATCGATCGGGAATGGAGTTATGGAGGCTTAGAAAGTGAACAATGGCCGCTGTCAAATTTTTTTTACAGTGAAAGGGGTGAAAGGGTTTAGCAGCCAAATAACATTAAAGTTAATAAAACAAAGCGACGTCGTTCAGTAAAAGGGGTGGACCATTGTCACTTTTTAATATAAAATCGTTACCGCCAGAAACGTTTATTAACTTAATGGCGTTAATTTTTTTAAAAAAATCAAATAAAGCCTAAAACATTATCATAAAATACGTTTATACTATTTTTATAAAAAAAATTAAAAACGTATTAATTAAATAAATTGATTTTAAAAATAGCTCATTTTGATCGAAACTTCATTTGCTTTGAGGGGAAGGGATTGAAAGGAGCAGTGGGTGGGATGAGATGAGATAACATATGGAGAATCTTTTTCTTTGAATGTTTCAGGTTAATAAAATAATTAGGCTTTAAGATCCTATTTAAATTAGGGTAAACAACATAAATTTCACGAATTTAATACTTTTTCTATTTTATATTAGGTAAAACTACATATAACGAAATATATAATTAAGGAATGTAACTAAGGAGATTCATTATAAAGAAAATACATGTATATAACTACTTTGGAGTATTTGACGTATCTCAATTCTTAAAAAAAATATCTAAACAAGTGAGACCATTTCAATTTTTTTAGAATCAGCAAATTTTTACACTTGTTCTTTCTTAGAATTATTCTCCAATAATTTTAAGCTTTTTTTACTCAACAATATAATTATCAGTATCACTATATTATTGATATATTTTGAAACAATACACTAATTAATATTATAACCATCAATATCCTTGGTCAATATCAAGTGAATGAACTTGTGTAGTTAGTAAGAAAAATTATATAAATTTTGTATAATTTATATAGACACTTTTAGATAAATAGAAAATTTAATAATGAAATTACTATCATCCATTGCAGTGGAATATGAAAAGGTAATGGCATTTCATAAATATGATACACTTAGAAAGTTGTAACGACAGGGCACAACCATTACTGTTTCTTGCATTAAATATAAATGAGTGAACTTTATAGTAATTTACCAACCAAAAAGTGAGTAGAGCAACGTAAATCCACAAAAAAGGACAAAGAAATTGAGAAAAAATAAATCAATAATACTATTGTTATTCTTTTAATCCTTTAATAAAAAAAATAGGAGAATAATAGAAAAAAGAATTAAAAATAAAAAAGTATAATTGATAAATTGAAAAATATAGTACTATTATTCTCTTAATCCTTTAATTGGAAAATAAGAGAACAATGGAGAAATTTATTTTTTTTAGAAAAAGTAAAATTTAATAATATTGTAATTGATAAATTTATTACAGTATAATTATGTTAAAAATTAAATAAAACTTGATCAATTATTCCCTTGTCATGCCCCAAATTAGGGGAGGCGTGACTGCGTAGTTGATATCTTATTCAATTGAGTTAGCCACTAAAATATACTAATTGACTCAGTCGTGGGCGTAGGTAGTTGGACAACATATCATCTAAATGTTAAGTTTAGACAATTAAGGTCATATCGTGAACAACAACAAGTCATATAGACAAAGATAAACAATCCAAAAATAATGAGGTCCCAACTAAACACACACACATAACAAACACACGTGCGAAAGTTGGAGACTGGAAGCTGCAAAAAGAAACCTAGAATATCGTCTCCACGATAGCCTCTAAGAGTATCATAAGAACTGATTGGGACAAGGCCCCGACTATTTCCGATTTATACAACAAAGATAAGCATCCTATAAAAGCTTCAGAAAAAGGTGGAGCTTACCAACTCGTAGTTATACCCCGAATTCAGCGGAGTGGTTAATCAAAATCTCTATCTGAACTTTTCCACACAAAACAAAAATGTAGTGTCTTCAGAAAATAGGATGTCAGTGCGAATAAAAATGTACTAGTTTATAAGATAGTATGTGGAATCATAAGTAGTTGTTGTAAAAAGGTAACAAAGATACCATATGAAGCAGAAACTGATAGGCTCCATGGATGACATTTGACTTTGTATAAATTAAATATGCATGATATACTCGTGGAATCATATGTCGTGAATATATATATATATATATATATATATATATATATATATATATATATATAGAGAGAGAGAGAGAGAGAGAGAGAGAGGGAGAGAGAGAGAGAGAGAGATAGATAGATGCTAACGCATGTCATACCAAACCAAGTGCTAGCAATGGTGATGACTTCCGATAACTAATCGATATCATATTCACTAACTTGTGGTCATATGTGTCTTGTATGTATAAATATAGGCAATAGACCCTAATCTCCTTATTATAGCTCGGGAGTAGGAATGCATAGCATGTCATGTTATGAATTCATTATGCATTTATGTCACTTTAATCATATTATAAATCAATCTTGGTCTGTTGGTACTCTTGTTCTCATAATCCAGTAATCACTTTCATACCACACGTAAACGTCTTGTAGGTACTCATACACTTGTAGATCAAGTTGGAACGTTTAACTCGAATTTAGAAAGTTAAAACTTGAGGATGTTCATAAAGAGATTAAGGTGTTTCACTTAGTTTCTGTATGTGTTTCCTTGGTAGTTTGTAAAAGAAAGTATTTTTTTAAAAAAACACATGTCCTTTTGTAGTTTAAAAATGCGAGTTACATTTAAAAGTTTTGAAAATCGACGTACTCCCACTGTCTCAATTTTTGTGGCACTTTTGATTTTTAGAGGGTAGAATAGTTTAAGTTTGACCGGCAACTTACGCATTAAATCTTTAAACTTTTTGAATGAAATTTATAAGCTACGTAAAAAGTACAATAAGTCACGATAAATGATAATTCACAATATTTAAAAGATGTATTAAAAATTTGTTTGAATCTTGAAATATGAAAAGTGTCATATAAGAGAAAAAGTGAGTATTACTTTAATATTTTTCAAAAAATAAATTAGCGATAAAAGGTGGACTGATTCAAATTCCTAGTGTTCCTTGATAATCTTTATAAGTTAGTAACATCTAAATAAGAATAAGAATATATACACATAGACCTATAGTTAACGAAATCGACAAAATGACATATAAACACCGAGTTATCACGTCCTGCCACATGACAATTAAATTTTGCGTCCGGATGGGAGCGGAATGATCTAGAGTTGTGGAGAGGTTTGCGGAGAACTGTAGAACCTTTTAGACTAATATAGGATTCTCTAGAATAACTTAGATATTTTCTTGGAAAGATTTAGAAATTCCAAGAATGTGTAGAATTTTCTAGAGAGGGAAGTGTAAATAAGAAGAGACTTGTAAAATAAATAATATTTACACTTAGGCCCTTAGGAGGTGGTATAAATAGGGAGTTGGAGGGTCGCCAGCGGGCCGAGTTCAAGATGAAGGAGGCCATCACTTCCTTGTAGTGTCGGCTTATGGATGTGCTTAACGCGAAGGAGGTTATCACTTACTTGGAGTGTCGGCTCATAGAGATGATGAGCACGATTGAGACCATGAAGGCCGAGATAAAATACTCAAGGAAGGTGCAGAAGTTGGAGGATTATCGTTGTTCGACCGAGATAGGGAGGCCAAGGTCGAGGCTCCCAAGCCACCTATGTTCATAGGCGTCCGTGACGCGCAAGAGGTGGAAAATTTCTTGTGGCACTTGGAGAATTACTTCAAGTGTAATCGAGTAAAGAATGACAAAAATAAGATCAACACATTTGTGTTGTATCTTTCGGAGATGGTCATGCTATGGTGGAGGCGTAAAGAGTCGAAATAGGGAAGGGACGTTGCACCATCAACACATGGGAGCAACGTCAATGAGGTGAAGCACAAGTTTAGGGAACTGAAGCAAATGGGCAACATACACGCATATGTGCAGGAGTTCACCCTTATGCTTCAGATTTCCAACCTCACGGATGAAGATATGTTGTTCCACTTCATGGATGGGCTGCAAAGTTGGGCCAGGATGGAGTGGAACGCCGACAGGTCAGGACGATTGATGAAGCCATCACGCAGGCCGAAGCATTGACAGACTTCAAGCACGAAAAGCCCGACAGAGCCAAAGGAGATGAGATGAGAGGTAGTCATGACCATGGTGGGGGAGATCGTGGCAAAGGCGAGGAGCAGCGGCCACATCCTAAGAAGCATGATATCTATAAGTTCGATGACAAGAAGTCTGGATGTCAAGGCAACACGAAAAGAAAGACAGAGGTTGCAAAAGAGGTGGTTGCTACATATGTGGTGGGCTACATGGCTATGCAAGGTGCCCCGAGCTGAAGAGCCTTGGTGCTATCCTGCGAAAGCGGAAAGAGAAGGAAGCACATGAGGAAGAACAAGGTGCGGAGACAACGCAACTGGGCTTGATAGGACTATGCGGAGCTATCACTAAGCAACCAGAAAAGTTGAGAATATGCGGCGCGCAGTATGTCGACATCACGATCAATGGAAGACCCGCTCGTGCTATGGTCAACATAGGTGCAGAGGTCAATATCATGACCAAGACGACAGCGACAAGGTTGGGGCTGCGTTACAGTCCAAGTAATGCCCAACTTAGGACGGTCAATGCACCATCGACTACCGTAAGTGGAGTCGCGCATGGAGTAAGCATCACGCTAGGCGAGTGGTAAGGTAAAACCAACTTCACTGTCGCTCCTTTAGATCTCTTTGATATAATTCTTGGGCAAGAGTTCTTCCAGGAGTGCCACACAGTGATTGATCCTTACATCCAACGACTTCTTGTCATGGAGAAAGGAGAAACATGCATGGTTCCCATGGTTAAGGCATCGAAGACAGAAGGGAAGGTCCGACTAACGGCTATGTAGCTCAAGAAAAATTCTAAGAAGGAGAAGTCGACATTTTTAGCCACCATTACAAGTTTGAAAGAAGACAATGGTGCTAAGAAGTCCTTGCCACCAGGCATGAAGAAGCTTCCAAGAGGGAACTACGTCGTGATGCCAAAGAAGCCGCCGAGGTGCTTGCCTCTTAGGAAGGAGGTAGATCGTGAGGCCGAGTTAGAAGAGATAAAGAAGCATTTGAAAGAGTTGCGCGAGGGCATTGATCGAGTCAATGGACCATTGGTCGCGCGTATGAGAAGACAAGACTCGGTCACCGATGAAGTGACGATGCGACGCAGTCGTCGCATCAATAGGTGAGGGAGAGTGTCACGTCCCGCCATATCATAGTTAAATTTTGCATCCGGATAGAGGCGGAAGGGTCTAGAGTTGTGGAGAAGTTTGCAGAAAACTCTAGAACCTTTGAGATTAATCAAGAAGACTAGAGAGTTCTCTAGAATAATTTAGATATATCTTGAAAGGCTTTGGAAGATCCTAAAAAATGTAGACTTTTCTAGAATAGGGACCAAAGTGTAAATAACTTAGGGACTTGTAATCCAAGCTTGAAACAAGCAAACCAAGAAAGTTGTAAGCAATCTTCCAAGCAATAAAAGCCTTCTTCCAAAAATTCTCTAAGTCTTCCTTTCATTCTCTTAACGGACTTGAGCTTACAAGATCGTGAAAGATTCGTGAGTAAGTTTTCAAGTGTCTCACGGAGTCTTAGCAAATGCTCTAAGTCCGTGATAGAGTGCCCTATATTGGCGGTTGAAATTGCTACATGTGTCCCAATAACTAATAAATGTTGCAAATTTGTTTAGCTTTGGTTGAATATTCACTCTCGCTTACTCTCTCCTAATTAAAGTTGATTAAGATCCCTCTCCTCCATATTTCCAAATCTCTCAAACAACATAAATGAACAAAAAGAATTGAATTCACTTTGATAATAAATCAATCAAGTATCATACATATTTGATTTTGATTTGAAAAAAAATCCAAATTGAAATCCAAAAAGCATTTGGATTTGATTTGAAAATAAATCAGTCTAGATATAAATTGAATTCTTAAAAAGAAAAATAATTTTTAGTAATAGATGTTTAATTATAAATTTCAAATCTCAATCAATCAACTACTTCTCAAAATTGATATATTATCAATCTTATTAATGGTTCAATCGCCGGTAAGTCAAATTCTCCTTTTCAAACTTGTCGACGGTGTTGACGACGACAATGACGTGGAACCTAACGTCAACTCCTTTTCATCCCCCTAATAGGATATTGCTCGTCTCAGGAGGATAATAAGACCTTAGTATAGTATAAGTGTGTCTCTTAAATTTTGTGCATAGATTGAGGGGATACTTGTGCATTATCCCTAGATTGGAGCTCCTTTGATAATTTACTCTATATAATTGCAGCTATCCAAAGTTTCACTCTACTATGTCCAAAGAGTAAAATGTGAAATTCTTACTATTTATTTAAAACAAGGCTCGTGTGCTTTACTTGAAAAAAAATGTACAAAGTGGTGGTCATATTGTATTATTAAACAAAATGAGTTTAATACTGAATTTGCTTAGATTGACTTATTTTAAGTTGTTTTTAAGGTTGAAATAATTTTAAAGCATTTTCTAGTATTTGGTAAAATTAAAAAGACATTTTAAGCACTTATACCTAAATTTTAAAAAATTATAATTAAAATTCCTAACTTATGATTTTTAGTTTATAAGCTAGTTTAATGTTATCAGTTAATTTATTTATTTTTGGCAGTTGATCATATTTGTTATGATGAAATTTTGAATTATGTGATTTATAATAAAATAAATGTAGAAAATATGAATTATTTCAATAATTTTTTTAATCACAATTCGACTTGGCTTAATAACTCTATTATACCTTGTAACTATTTCTCTTCTTTACACACAACTTCACTATAAGACATGAGGTGATCAAGCACCTTTGTTCTTCGGAGAAGAAGAAAGTTCTGAATTTGATTCGAAGAGATTCCAAACGTGTAGTTTGTTTTGTAAATTCTCTAATTTATATAGTTATTATCGTACTTTTTAACTCACATAATCTTTGATACAAATCTTTGGTGCGAACTTAATATTATATCATTTCTCTATCTCACAGACACGAAGTTAACTATATCAATTTATGTTATAAGTTTTACTTTTTAGATTGTCATTTGTGAATTAAGGCCATGTTTAGCGATTTTTAATTGTTGAAATAAGTCGTAAGAGAAAAAACAGATAGTAAAATAACATAATAAGTAATAACAAAAGGAAGAGAAAATGCAAAAAAAAAAAAAACATTTGAGACCGACAAAAAAAATTGTTAACCTCACGATGAGAGGAAGTTATTCGAATGGTAAGCATCCTTCACTTTGAAGCCGAATGCTGCGAATTTGAGTCACCAAAGGAGCAAAAGGAGTGGGAGCTCATAGGGAGGGTAAAAAAAATGTTAACTTCAGGCAATCAATCTATACTACGAAACCAAATAATAAAATCAAGAATAAAAACGTAAAGTAAAAACAAAATATTTTTCATTTTAGATTTTTAGATGCATAATTTATGCCTCTTTATAAACTTTTTATATCTTTTATTCAAGTTCATATACATTGATTAAAAGTCCCTCGGGGTAGCCCGGTGCTTTGAGCTTGAGACTTCCACGTTAGAGGTCTCAAGTTCAAAATTCCTTACCAGCAAAAAAAAAGAGATTTGTCTTCTGGGTCGAGATCGTCGCACCAGACTTGCTCAGTACTGATTATCTTTTCAATGTAATTTACTAGCTATTGCATATAAGCGGAGATTTTATATCCTGTGTACACCCAAAGATAGTTGATTAAAAAACAACTTATTCCACATTTAATTTAGAATATTTCTAATAGATTTGTGTTCTCAGAAATTTTATATAGGATATTTCTTTTAATGAAATTATTAGTAGTATAATTTTAATTTTTAAGTAAGTTATTATGTTAATCCTGGTTTCGTTGAAACCCGCCGTCCGAAACCAACCGCCGCTCCATCATGTCGGTTCAGAGATTCCTCCGGCACCGCCGCTACTCTCGTAATTCGCCGGAAATATACTTTCTCCACAATTTTACTTCTTCAGATTCTCACAATAAACCCTCAAACCCTTCCGATCACAACCGTGGGCACAACCGGTATGTCCATTTTCTGAACTCGTTGTTGCCATCAAAGCGGCAATTTGTTATTCCGCACAGTGTTTCCTTATGCCGTTCCTTCTCCACTGTCGACTTGCGAATTGGTAACATCAGTGACGACTCAGTGGTTACTCAGAATGAGAACACCGATTTGTTGATCAGCGAAAATATTAGTGCAAATGTTGAGGAGTCCATTCTTCCAGTACGTGCCTTGATTTCGTTGCTGGATGGTTATCATGACCTCGCTGGCTTCCCATGGTAACATACTCCATTGGTTCCAAATTTTTTGTTAAGCACGTTCATATAAATTTTCAGAAATTCTAAGCTTTTTGCTGGTATTTTTAAAATTCCTGGTTTCAGTGTAAAATTGTGATGTAGTTCTAAAAATGGCTTTGATAATTGATTCAGTAAGGTGAAAAGAGCCATGTTACCCAGCTTGAAATTCATATGCAGAAGATAAGCAAACAATGCAGAAAATTCTAGCTGTGAACTGTATTATATGGTGGAAAAATAACTGCTCTGTCCTTACCTTGCAAAAAAAAAAGTTCAGTCTTCATTAATAGGACTCAACTTTTACAAGGGCTATTAATTACGCACAAGGATGGACCAGTTTTTCAACCACTGAGGAACATTTTTATTGACGAAGTTCCTTCTAAAGCCCGTAGAACAGTTTGTAATGTCTTGATTTAGTATTTTCTTTTTCTAAATTTTATCCAATGCTAGTATATGGGCCCTTGATTTTGAAATCATACACTGTACGTACTTGATTTGCAGGTGGATCATTCTAGTTTCTTCAGCAGTGGCTTTGAGGCTTACGTTATTCCCCTTTGTATTATTGCAACTCCACAAGTTGAAGAGAATTGGAGAGTTATTTCCTAAATGTGAGGCTTTGTTTTCAGCACCATTGATTTCCTTTTATCTGATGCTAATTTTGGAACTCAAAAAGTAGTATGGAGTGAAAGAGGGGAATGAGTAGGTGGGCCTCTTTTTCCTTTGGTTGGAATTTCGGAACAATGATATTTAAGGCCTGTTGTCCATTCAAATTATTTTATTATCTCAACTTCAATTTGAGATGTTAATTGCCCATAAATGTGTGTTTTTAACTTCAACTTGAAATAGAGAATTTGAAGTCAAAATACTTTGTTTGAGGAGTATCTCAAGTGAAACAATGGTTTTTACTCTCTAAACTTCAACTTTGTTTCCAAGTGAAATTATGTCCAAACACAACAAACTTCCCAATACTCTTTTCAATTTCACATTGTCGACATACCTATTTAGAGTATTAAAATCTGCCCAAGATTTACTTAACTTGTATATACTTTATCGTCAGTTCTACTTCTTTCCCTCCAAGTGCTTCAGTATATAACTATATATTCACTCTAGAGTAGAGTTGGCTATTGTTTCATTTAATAGTTCATGTTTCTTGGGGTGCTCTTCTTTAAAATGAAACTTACACAATGTTCTCAAGAGGATGGCTTAGTGGTTGAGGCATGAGAGCAACAATGTGGACACTCCAGGTTCAAATCCCAGCTACAATACTTGGTATTCCTGTATGCTTCAGCCTTGATGGGCATGATTTGGGAAACTATGCTTGTGATCCAGCCAAGTTGTCCTGCAGATCAGTTGAGGAGGCGCTCTCAAGCTAGCCCCCAACACTACTGATTAAAGAAGACATGAAAAAAAGAACTAAGATAACTTTGCTAATGCCTGCTATTTTCTTTGTTCTGTAAAGAATCAATCTCATAATGACATGTCCACCCTAACAAATATAGACGAAAAAGAAAGAGTGAAGAGGCTAGCCTCAATGAGTTGTTTGAGACGGTGGACATAATATTTTACCTCTTAAAAGAGATCTATGCACACCAGAAGCTATTAATTTTAACTGATCTTTTTATGCATTTTTTAGTGCCGCCTCCACTGCCTCCGCCTATGTCAGGAAGGAGTCTTAGAGACCAACTTAAAATCTTTTTCAAGGAGAAACGAGCAGCAGGCTGTCCTTCATTTTTTTGGTACTTCGCCTCTCTGACAGTTCAGGTGATAATCCTATATAATTTATTATGTCAAGTTTATTTGCCTCTGATGACTTCCCATATATATGCTAGATAATTGACTCTTTTTCATTATACATTATAGAACACTGAGGAAATTGCTACTTTTATTTGAAAACCATGCGAAGAAAACAAAAATTTGAAAGTCTTCATGTTTTAGAATTGATTATTTGCCTATTTAGATGAGTAGGAGTTAGACTACAATAAGTTATGTTTCGTTTTCCGTGTCTGTTTGCTTTGTTTTAGAAGACTTCACACAAAAAAGTAGATCCATATTGATGTTATTTTTATTGTCACATTCAGTTGAAGCTTTTGAAATCTCCACATGAAATTTAGTACTTCATTGATGATAGTAGGATGTTGTAGATTAATTTTGTCATATTGGTCATGATCTTTATGCATTTTAGGTGCCCTGCTTTCTTCTTTGGATTACGACTATTAGAAGAATGTCACTGCATCATCATGAAGGCTTTGATTGTGTAAGAACACCCTTTTTCATATATGCAAATCTTGTGCAGGATTGGTTTTCTTTCTGCTATTATAAGTTTTTTCTTTCTCCCCTTAATTTTGCTTAGTTTGGTTTTGTATCATTATCTTTTACAAGGCTCAATTGATACACCTAGTCAAAAGCTGACTGTATAAGCATTGTTGATACATATAACATGCTAGTGAAAAACTGACTGTATAAGCATTGTTGATGCATATAACATGCGATTCGACAACATAGCGGTGAAACTAAATGGCAATTATCAAGTAAGTGAGGCACTCAATATATGCAACATAAATAGTAAATAGTTCGCTTGGCTTGTTTTTTCCTCTTCTTTTGCTTCGTCAGATCTCCTTCTGCAAACAAAGAGCGCATTTTACACACATCCAATGAGGTTTTCGTTTTTTTTTTTGAACTAGTAACTTGTATACCTCAACATTAAGGGCTATGGTGGCCACCTCCAAAAAGTAGTAACAGAGAAGGGAGGGGAAAACACAGAAATACTTACCAAGAACCTTTTTTATTTTTGATGGCAAGGGAAACCCGCAGCCGCAACCCTTTGGGTGCGCACAGGGTACACTAATTGGATTTCCTCTTCTATATTTTGTTCTTTACACCAAAAACCTAAGAAGTAATTACTTTCCATTTAATCTTCTTTATTGAGCTCCACCAGATACAAGCAGGTACAGTTCTCCACCACTTCTTTTGACTCTTGTTGCTCCCCCTTCTGATCCAACAACTCAATAAGTATGCTGGTGTTCTGGCATATACAAGTGTTTGTTGGTTTCCAGAGTCTCTTTGCATAGTAAGCATCTAGAAGCTATTGTGAGGCTCCTTTCCTGTAATGCTTCATGAATCAAACAAGCTCTCCTAGCTACCAACCAGACAAAACACTTCAATTTAGTGGGAGCCACACTCTTCCAAACAACACTTGATGGCCCTTTCTAATCCCATTTTGAGGAGTGAAAACCCCCGCTGGCTCTCTATTTACTAGCACCGGGTATCTGTCACTTGTGATGCGAAATTTGATCCATCAAACTCATTTGATCCATCAAACTCATTTGATTACAGACTCACCTGATTTCAATCTCCAGCCAAGAGCTTCATTGGCCACTAGGATGTCTAGACCTATGCAATGCCCACACTAAGATCTCAAGTGTTGATTTGGTCTTGAACCTTAATTTGGACCTAGTAAATCTGATACCTGTCCGAGGGAAGTCAACTTGTTGGTGATAGTAACAAAATTTAAGATCCCTCCCTTGCCTCGGAATATGTCTCACGTCCCACAGTTTCATCAGGGAACCTTATCTTATCGAAATTCCTTTTTATAACCCATGTTACTTCCTATCCTCGACTAGTCTATTGACTATCATTGTCCCAATTCTCTATTTTGGACTCTCACGTTCTACTCCATGAACTCCCAGAAAACTCCAGTCAGTTATACCATGAATTCTCCTGTCTGCCTCTAGCAGAAGTCATTTCTTTTCTCATCCACCTCCCTCTCTACACGCTCCTCACTGCTGTCTTCACTTTTTCTATGAAAGTAGTTGATAGAGAACGTCAAATTATTTATGAAGGACTTTAATAGCCAAGTATATAGTTTCTTCTTACCAAAATGCTTGGACTTTTATAGAAAAAGTATATTGTTTGTTCTTACCAAATTACTTTAGTTACTCTGTCCCAATTTATGTGTCACTGTTTGACCTGGCACAAAGTTTTTAAAAAGGAAGACCTTTGAAACTTGAGGTTTAAAACAAACCGTAGATATTTGTGTGAATTATAAATAATTTAATTAGGTAACTTGGGAATTTTAAAGTTGAATTGATTCTAATTATAGAAGAATGACATTCATTTAGGGACAAAGTAAAAAGGAAAAGGCTACATAATTTGGGACAAAGGGAGTAGTAGTCTAATTCCTGTATGATAAATTATAAAGCTTTGAAGCTTTTTTGAGTTTAAATATTCTGTCCACTTCCTTTTCAGAAAAAAATAAATATTCTGTCCACTTGATGATACTTATTCCCATTTCATTTCATTTCATTTTAGGGGGGCATTCTTTGGTTTCAGAACTTGACCGAGGTCCCTAATGGTGTTTTAGGGCCAGTCTTTCCATTACTGATTGCTGGATTGCATTATATCAACGTTCAGGTATATTGCTTTTATCAACCTTGAGATTTACTCCCATTCTGTTTTCTTGTCGTCTTTCTTTGTAGAAACTGGTAACAGAGTTTCATTACGGGATTAAGAGACCTGTACCTTGTTCTTGGCCTTGATACTAGCTACATTTTCATATATAATTTCTTTTTCCTTTTCTGTTTGGAGGATGAACTGTTATCCAATATTACTTATATTTAGGTATTTGATCGTCAACACGATCAATTTCGTGCTGGTTAACCGGCACTTAATATTCAGACATGTTCTCTTGGTTCCCACCTTGCAATGGCTGGTGGGTCTTGGATACTGTTTAATGTTTGGGGCAGGCCTGAAAAGTCAAGGTGTGTGCAAGTACTTTGTGGAATAGTCGAGGTGTGCGCAATTTGCTTGGACACCATCGCAATCCAGAAAAAAAGAAGAAGAATGGTCTCTACCACACACGACTTTAGCAATTGGTTCAAGAAGCCATCTTTTATGGTCACAGTTGCAAAATCTTGTTCAAGTAAGCTACAGTTTCAGGGTAGGAGATAAGACTTGAACAGGGTCTATCTAAAGGCATAATTCAATTTTCATTTCACTCAACTGCCGAAACTGAAAAGCTTTCACCCAAAAAATGATGCAACAGTACAATGGAAAAGATTTATCTGATATTGCCTGTGTTTCTTGTGGCTGTGAGTTATAAAGAATAGAGAAGGTTGACCTGGGGAAATAATAGTGTGTTTTCGGAGGATGAGATGGATAAAAGTTCTGACAGTGTGACGTGAAATGCGAAGCGAAAGAGAAAGAATCACCAATAAAAGGGGCTGGGAATGAGGAAGAAAAATAACCAACCAAAAGATGAAAGGGAAAGAAACAGACGAGGAAAGTGGGAAGAATATTACAAGTAGTTGGTAATTTATTGGTGATGGGATTCAAATAGCAGAATTCAAAAACATGATATGATGTTAGCTAAACTAAATAGTGTTATCTTCTCGTGATAAAAAATATAAATAAATAAGAAATAAAAAAGTCAAGGGGCTACATTTAAAAGAAGTCTTTTCCTAATATTTCTCCTTCCCTTGCGCACCAAATGACTTTTATAAACTTTTGTCTCGTAAATGGGAAGGGAATATAAGGGGGGAAAACAAGTTTCCAGAAACACTTTCTTGAAATTGATTATTTTGAGAATGCCGCACAGTGTATTCGAGTATATAGTATAGTGAGCTTGGTTAGTTTCTTATGCAAGTGATATTCGAGGTGTTTTTTCCCCATGCTTTTTGATAGAGATGATCTCTCTCTTTCTATTACTTCAGGTATCTTTTCGGAAATCTTCAGTTGAAAAAATGAGTGGATTCGTGGGATTAATAGCCAAGGTCAGTACTCAGTAATTTGTCAGAAATTTATGCAATATATCCTCATACTTTGATCTAAAAGTGATTTTCGTCAATTTGCGGTGTAATAAAGGGACTTAACCAATCTATTCAAACTCCATTTGTGGAGGTACATCTTTAACTTATCGATTATCTTTTTACCACAGTTAACCAATCTCTATTCAAACTCCATTTGTGGAGGTACATCTTTAACTTATCGATTATCTTATTACCACAGTTATCCAAAGAATTTGAGAAAATCTAAAAATTCTATCCTCCTATCCAAAAAATAATGCCTAGTTTCGGAGTAGGAGTATCAAATAATAGAATTTGTGAAGTGAATTCGGATATCGGTTTCTCAATCCTTTGAAATATATTTTAAGTATCTAGAGATATAAAATTATTTTTTGATAATGTTTACATATTATTCATCAGCATAAAGCTAGTGCTGGGTCTGACCACTCTAGAACAGAAAGTAAAAGGCCTATATATTTCACAAGGCTTCCAAAAAGTCTGGTATGGAGTCCGCCTCCTCTATACAAAATTCTTCTCACCCTATCAAATTATAATTCATCTTCCTTTTTCGATTAGCAGTTTGAAATCCTTTTCCCTTAGTAAGCTCTCCCATTGGAGCAATTTATCCGGTGTTAATGATATATTACCCTTCTTAGATATCATTAGCGACCATTCTTTTTGTTCTCATGAGTTAACCATGTTTTTGTGTGTGCAACTTGCATCGCCTTGATGCCTTTCAAATGCAGCTTCTTACTTCATCAGAAAACTAAAATATCTTTGTTAAAATATTAATAAATCAAATTGAATGTCTACAAACGTGTGAGGTGTTATGGGAAAACTCTCAAATTTAGGCTCGTAAACCTTGAAAACAAAACATTAGGATGTTATCAATAGTTTTCTGTTTTCCTGATGATAATTTTGAGATGCAAGTCTTAACACTTCCGTTTTTTTTTTTTTTGGTTACAGTACTACAAGAAGTACTTGGAAGTCCTGACATTACCCATTTTATTTATTACATTCCATTTGCCCCAGGTAATCAACCATTTGATTCCAAAAAAATATGTGCTGTAGGATTTGTCCATTTTTATGTTTGAACTTGGCATCCCATGTTTTCCTTAATTATTTTTAGCTTTGTGGTCTAATTGTAAGATAACTTGAAGAAGGAAACTGATTTTTTATCTTTGAACTGTTTATGTTGGTTTCCCTGGAACATTATTTTGGTCTCAACAGTAGCTGGAATCATTGTTTTCTTGAAAGTTGTTAATGGAGGCATACTTTTGACTTTTGTGTCCATTCTTTGTGACCCTTTATCTTAAAATTGTTTTCTCCATTTAAGGAAAAAAGGGTTTATGGTATTGTAAATGCACTGTTTTTTCTGCTTTGAATCTGAGTATCTCAGTACCTGAGCAATTCATCATGTTAGAGCTGTGAATTGGAATAGTCGGGATGTTCTTGCTTTTCTAGGTGGTTTGCATCAGATTAGCTTGAATATGCCTACCTAGGATTTCTGGACAGTCGGTCACTCACGGTAGGAGATTTTTGTCATCGTAATTTGCAGCTCTATGGCCTATTTCTTGCTTTTATAAAGTTATTAGACTCAAACCATATTATAATTGGATGGATTGCAAGTAGTATATCATGATTTAATGTTTTTGTCTGATAGGGTTAGTTTCTCTTGCAAACTGTTCTCTTTTTTATTCCTGAGAGATGGATTGTACTAGGCATAAGACATGCAATTAATGTAATTGATATAGTGATGAACAAGTGGCACATCAATGGTTGTTTGAAATTGGTGAAAGCTGAGCTTTGGAAGTTAATGAGTTGCCAATTGAACTATGACCTGACGAGACTACCCGAATAGTACAATATAAATTTGGCAGAATGGGAAGCCCCAATGAATTTTGAAGTTGGTGATGGATGGAGAAACTTGATTTAATTGTCTGTCAGGTTTTATGTGAAAGAATGGTAGCAGTGGTGGACTGATCACATGCAAATAGATATTTACATTGATGGGTCACTATCTTTTTCTTTAATCTGCTTAAAATTTTCGGTGTTGGGTTGGAGAGCAGGAGAGGGGATTGCAAAACAAAATAATTGCATGTCTTTCTGACTCATTTGCTTGCCTTTCTATCTTGATATACCTGACAAAGGATTGTGTGCATGACATGAAGTTTTTGTTCATATTTCTATTTTTCAGGGGAGTTTAGTTTTTTGGCTTACCAATAGTTCGATGACTGTTATTCAGGTATCTCTTCTGAAGTATTCTTCCTAAGGTTCCTCATCCGAACTTTATTTCTTGCTTGACTGGGCGTGCCAACAAATGCTTAAGTAGTCTGTTGTTGTTAGGAAGTTTTGTAACCTCTCATGTTATCCACTAGATGCCAAGAGGTTTTATTACACAAAAGGCATTAAGTTTCAAATTTGCTTTTTCCTCCTCCTAACGTGGAAAGAGAGCATGATAGATGAACTACTAGATAATGAAGATATAAATTTTTCTTCAAACTTCCCTTGGAAAATGTCTATGCTCTCCTCTTTATTTCACTTTTGCTCCCTCTAGACACATTCTGTTTAGCAAATCCTACGTAGCTGACGTTCTCTTTTGTAAATTTTTCTTTGTCTAATAGCGGTCGTTGAAAAATGTTGTGTCTTAGGGTTGCACTTCGCACATCTTCATGAATCAATCGGTGTGGTGAGTATTGGAAAATTTTTGTTTCTTAGAACTCATTACCTTTTTATATACAGCAACTATCTCTAAACCATCCAAATGTTCGCAAGAAACTGGGGCTACCTCAGAAGGATCCTCAATCAGAAGCTGCACATCAGAAAGAGTTGGGTAATTCTGGAGAAATCAAAATAGATCCATCAAAATATCAGAGCAAAATATCTGTCCAGAACCTATCACCTCATGAATTGGTTAATGTTGGTAACTATTTTTGTTTCCTGATATTGAGACTTGAAATGTTGAATTTATCTTGCTGCTTTCTAAATCTTCGTTTGTTGAAATCTCATCAGCTCTCGATCAAACTCTTAGCAGGAGGACGTAAAGATGAAGCTATGTCCTTTCTACGGTATTTCTCTCCTTTAATAAAAGCAATCCTCACCGCCTCATTTCTTTTTCCCTTTGCTGTAGCATCCTCTTTTTAATATCTGTGTTACAGACTTGCTATCGCCAAGGATCCTGAGAATGTTCGAGCTTTGCTTATTATTGGCCAGACACTGTTGCAAAATGGTTCCTTACCAGAAGCTACTGAATACTTGGAACGTACCGTTGCTAAGGTTTGAGTTTGAAGTCCCGCATTTCAGTTTGAGTTTACTGATCTTCTTGATGAAAAAGATCAATTGGCTTTCGTGGACTAAGAATTTCCTGAACGTTATTATTTTTAATTCATGGCAAGGGTGACTGAATTTGGGAAGTCAAAATCTGTTTTTCTATATTTGGGACCTTTTACAGTTTATGTAGTATGCAGTTTACTATGCAGAAATTTCATTTTTCTAAGTGATCTTAACTTGGCTGCTATAATCCAGCAGAGTTGATTTGTTACTGGTCATTGATCAAAGTCAATTTCTGCAAGTTCAGCTTCTGCTAAAGGAGAATCAAATGGAAATTGAAGATGTAGATCTGCTGATTCTATCATCTCAATGGGCAGGTGTTGCCTGTATACGGCAGGTAATGGCATTTTGACAAAATGGCTTGATGATTGACTTATAAATACAACTACTATGCCTCATCCCGAGCAAACTGGGATCAGCTACATGAATTCTCACTGACCACTCCATTCAAGTTCATCTCAGACACCATATTTACTTGATATAAACCAATAATAATTCTAGTCACAGATATTGAGTACCTTGCATCATTTATAGGGGATGGCGGAGAGCCGACAATAGAGAAACCATGTATATAGGGGATTTATTTTGGGTACACTTTTAGTGGGTTGGTCTGTTGAAACACTATTGTGGTATAATTTTAAATTATTTTCAGACGAGAAGGTTTCTATACAAAATTTCCCTCTTCCTTTTTCTCTGGGTTTGTAGTTGCTAGAAGTTTCATCTTAGTTCTCTTTTTTATTCAAATGTTTTTGTGAAATCCTCATTATCTACAGTATGTTTAGCTTGAAATTCCTCAATCATTCGTCTTCCATTTTTACATACTCTCTCTGGTTCAATTTGCTTATCGTACTTTCCTTTTTTGTCTGTTTCAAAAAGTATGCCTCTTTCCTTTTTGGCAACTCTTTAATTCCAACTTTCCATATGACATGTTTAAGACCGCAAGATTAAAGGGCATTTTGATACATTTGATATATCTATAATTTAAGATCACAAGATTCAAAAGTCTTCTTTATTTTCTTATACTCCATGCCAAGTCAAAATAGGATAAACAAATTGAAAGGAGGGAGTATGTTTTATTCTTATAGACCCCACATGCCCCTAAAGGCCTGCTGATGCCTGATTGCTGCTCTTCTATATAATGATAGTGAGGAGTCAACTTGGACTCCCCCAATACCTAGCTGCTCTTCCCCCTCCCCTCCCCATATTCTAGACAAACTGATTAGTCTTCCTCCCTGTACTTCTGCCATGTCCATTTATTGAAGGAAATCCTAGCCATTGCATGTTCTCTCTTTACTTTTTTTCACTATTCTAAATTAGCTAAACCTCAGTACAAGAGTTTGGTAGATTTGTTTTGGTTATTGGGAATGATCAAACTAGATCAGTGATTATTATCCCTGGTAATAAGCCTAACGAGGGGTGGTTCGGACTTGTAAGCCGCATTGCAAGCTTAATAAACAGGGGGTCTTTAATGTAAGTTACTAGCCCAGTCTTAGGTTATTTAAACCGAAAATAAACCGGAAACTGCCTTATTCTGATGGGGAAGTAAAATACTTGGAGTAGCATTAGATCAATCTGAACATGTATACAGATAAAAATGGATCAAAAGTTGCTTGTTTTGATGGAGAAGTTCATGTCTAATTAGAGTAGCAATATCAGCTCACCTCAATTTGTCTAACTTTTAGGCATATGTAATTGTTTCTGCTTGAAGATCATCAAAAGCCAATGAGTGGATGTATGTCTTTGTAAAGAATTTGAGGCATTATATATATATATATATATATATATATATATATAACAGAAGCTTGTGATGATGTTCAAGCATACTGTCTATAGATATGGGCTATCAAATTACAGATAAATTAGTTTTTCAGATATCATGCAATAATTTTTTTTTGTCTTGTTCAATGAAATTCAGAGATAAATTGTTCACTTTACTCTCCTTAATATATTTATCTGAGCACGAATTCAAATTAGTCCTTGGCTCTCTTCTTAGCCCAATCCTTCAAGAGAGAAGGAAGTTACAAGGAAGCCGTTCACAAGAATAGGTGGATACTCTAAGAATCTACTAGTTCTGGAACTGAAGACATTAATGGTTTCCTCTCATTTTGATGATAAGGGTCTACTTTAGAGATGTTTAATAGTGAGTTTTCCTGACTGCAATGCGATCCCCACTTAGCTCATCGTCAGTAGGTTCTTTCATCAGCTGGTATTTGTATGAGGTCTCGGACCGAGATGAAGATCTGTTTTCTTGGCATTGTACCTATGGAGGAATTGTTAGTACCTTATAAGTGCCAAAAGAAAGCAAGAACTGAAAACAAAACTACAAAACCTAGAAAAAATAAAATAATTCAGGAATAACACTATTTTTTATTCTAACATTCCACAGTTCGTAGGACCCAGTCGTAGGAAAGGAGGCCAACTTTTAAATTTCTGAAGTTAGAACTATGGTTCGCCAGTATGGTCTGTCAAAATTCCTGTGAACCGTATGTCGACCCGTAGTTCCTAACTTAGGCTAGTAGTGTGTGCACTCTGGGACTACGAGATTGATCTATGAGCTGTAGAAATTTCTACGGATCTTAGACAGGCTTCGTAGTCCCCCTCATATGTCTTTAGACATTAGATGTTTGTACGAGTCGTATCTACGATCTGTAGATGATCCTACGACTCGTAGATAGAAATCGTAGAAACACTGGTGAAATAGACAACACTGACACCTGGGACTTGTCTTCAAGGGGCAACTACGGATTTTAGAATTTTCTACGGTCCTTAGAAGACCCTCGTATGTCGCAAACAACCCAGGTCAGTGTGCCTATTTCACACTCTAATCACAAATTAATCAAACCAACAGCCGAACAAGATTCCTAACCATGGACACACATTAGTTTCACTACAAACACTCACAATTTATCATTCTTAGGGTTCAACATCATCATTTGTTATAAGCAACGATAAACACAATAAATTCAACCCTAGGTTAAGTACAACGTAATTTCAACATCAAAATTGGTACTTTTAAGATTTGCATCCATACCTTTTCAGTGAAATTAGATTGTGTGATTGTGTCTGATTTTGACAATGACTCGAATTCCTTGACTCTTACTGTCTGTGACCCACAACTTTCTCTTGTAAAATGGTGGAGGATGAGAATTTTGTGGGAAAGAAAAGAAAAGGAAAATGGAGAAGAAGAGGAAGATAATGGATTTGTGGGTTTTTAATGTGGTGTGATGGATGATGAAAGGTTGGCAAACAGAGGGTGTAACGGTTGAAACGATTTAGGAAAGGGAAGTGGGGAATGAATTTGAAATGGAGGAGTTGGGTCGGGTCCTTTTGTTTATGTTTACTGGGTTCTACGAAAGCCCGTACGGGCTGTAGGATATCCTATGATTTGTAGAAGGATTCCGTAGTTTGACTCTACACTTAGAAAAATTTAGAAACCTGGAGTCTACGAGTACAGACTGCAGACCGTAGAAATTTCTGCAAAACACACGGAAAATACCATCGAATCTACTACAAATGCTCAAGACATGCGAAACCCCAAGTTTAAAGCATGATAAGTACTGTAAATCCCTGATACATCGACACCCTCAACTTAAAATTGTTGCTTGTCCTCAAGCGACACTTACTAACACAAAAAGGACACGATGCAAAAGTAAACCTAGAACTCAAGCAATCACATGGACTTTTCCTCAATAATCCATCCTCCATTTCTATCTCTCAACCCGGTGCAATCATTAAGTTCAAATCAAGCCAACACATGAGTATCTATTTATGACATAGCATATAAATAGATACATTCACATACACAGATAACAATTACCAAGATATTGACGTTTCGACAATGTAACTTGTGCCCCTGCGGTAAAGAAGTCCTATTTTTCATAGAGATATCAACATGTATTTCAAGTTCAAGGTCTCGGTATACGCTCACTCTCACAATTGTATTCAATACAATACATGCTCAAGGCCGTAGGCTTGCCCTTATCTTCTACCCTTAGACTCTCGAACCGTTAAATTAGGATCACTATAGGACTTTTTTTTAAAAAAAAACTATAGGACTTTTTTAGCTTGTAGGCTCAGGTTTAAGTGTGGTGTATTTAGATTTAAAGTGGCCTTTGTGCCCTTCTTGACATTACATTGACTATTTTCTTCTTTTACAACCAATACTTGTGTCACCTCTATTTTCTGTTCTCCTCATTTCGTTTTTCAATAAAACTCAGTGTGGCTTTTGACTTGTTTTTCTTTTTTTTCCATTTCAAACTTTTCTTCAGCTTTTTATCCTCTTATCTTTTTATTTTCTTTCGGCAGCCACACCATCTTAATTTTCTTCTCTTTTCTCAATACACAACTCTTCTCATAGCCCTTCCTTTTCTTGTGTTCTTCTATAGTAGCCGCCCTCAACTTAGGCTTTTAGCCTGAGTTGAGGTGCATGATGTACAAGGAGGAACCAGGGCCAAAACAAAGGTTAACATTCACGAAGGGGAGGTGAATTGGGTACATTGAAAGAACGGTTTATTTTAGGCACAACAAATTTGGATCAAAGGGAGCTCTTTATTAGGTTGGTTGCTTTTAGGCTTGGTGGACTTAACTTCAACAATGACTATGATCCTTCCCTAATTAACAGTTCAATCATCCTAGCAAGACTAACGGGGCAAGTTTCTAGATTGACACATATTGAATGAATGAACACCCACCCACATGGCACATCATTTCACTATCAAATTATCGGAGTATCTGGTTCATGCTCCAACTTAAGTCATGTTATCCTATCAATTCCTATCATGTTGTGCAAAGATCCTACACAATTCGCTAATTAATAACACAAATATAGCACAAAGCACACAGAAATTTAATTTGGAGGAATATCAATCTCATCAATACTGCTATCATGCTTTTGTTTCTAGTTGACTTTCACAATCAACATCCTAAACATGCCCAGTTCAACAGAAATTTAATAGTCCTTGGGGAAAAAGAACCTAGGCAAGAAAATCCCTAAGCATGATCAGAGTGTTCAGGCTATTCGGACTTCATCCTTTACACTCTTAGACAGATTTATCTCACCCCACTTAAAACAATTTGCAGTGTCCCCATTGCACTAAAAATAAAGAACTGAGGGTGAAAACAAACCTGTGGCACCTAAGTGCCAAAGAACTAGCTAGAGGCGTGGGGGTCCGTCGGTGGAGACCCCGGTGCATTAGTGTGTGCCTCTATAACAGTTTGGGGAGAACCATCTGTAGTGCCCCGAGCTCGAAGCTCCAGCTACCTGCTGCTGGACTCGCTCCAATCTTGCATCCTCACTATCGCCAGGCCGCCTCGAGTGCACGTCGCTCGCGCTCCTCGGCACCCTCGCCAATACCTCCCAGCCGCACAAGTAGTGTCTGCATCTCCAAATAAGGCCAATAATACCCCTTCTCTCCAACCTCTGCAGGTGACAGACCAAGTGGTGCAGATGAAGATGCGGTAGCCAATGTGTCGACATCATTCCTCGTAGGATTGACCCCAAGTCTAGCCTAAGGTCAGCCTCAACTTACATCGAAAGGTGTCTTCTACTTACATGTGTTTGATATGAATAAGTGGAAATGTATTATAAACCTTTATATTTAGTGTAAGGAAGCAAATGTAGAGGAAGCTGATCAGTTGAGAGTCTTTTTAGGCTCTTTGTAATTAGTTTGTATTAGACCACAATTTGTTCATAAGTTTTTGGAGGTCTCCAGCATTAAGAATTCTGAAGAACACCGTTCTCAAAATATCTTTTGGCTAAATCTCGCTCCCTTTTTTTTCCTCATCCCACTTGTTGGACTCAAATTAAGGGAATCAAACAAATTATATGAATGCGGTTTGTGTTGTCGGCTGATTTCTCAGAGCCTGGAGTTTGTGTGGAACGTGGATGAAGCTGAAAGGCTGCTGACACCTCCAGAATAGTGGTTAATGTAGTCTTCAATTCCTTTCTTTTTTTTTATTCTTGAATCTTCATATTAAGGATTCGAGACGTTGTTTATGCCCTCTAAATATGATGACTGTCTAAGTTGGTCTCTGAGTAGAGCTTAGTTGGACCCAACTTCTATTTTCCTCGTGGTGTTTTGAGCTTGACTTGCCGTATTTTTGGGCTTGGTCAGTGGATATCTCAAGGCCTCTCCTTTCTTGAGCCAAACCTGAAATCTAGGCTAGTTCAAGTCTGAGCTATACTGGAAGTAGGTTTCTCATAGTGATATTTCACCATTCCGTTTCTTTTATAGGGTAAGATGGGAGAGGGACTTGCACACCTGGAACGCATAGCCACGTTGAAAGAGCCAGATGACCCAAAGAGCAAGGCCCATTACTACGAAGGATTAGTACTACTGTCAAGGTAAAGAATTGTTTTAATTCTCGATTCGTGGTCTATATTCTCAAAGCAAGTTCTAGAAAACTGCTTGTTTATTCCAATTCTACAAATGATTAAACTGGTACATGATTATATTCCAGTACGTTGATGAATGTTGGCCGCAAGAATGATGCAATTAATTATCTGCAAATGGCTACTGCTTATAATGAGTCTTACAAAGAATTTCTGCAACAATGTGAAAATGAAGAGGATGATATCACTAGCGACCTTGTCGCTAGTAGGAGAGGAGATTACTGAGTTCAGTAAAACTCTAATTCTTTTTTTCCCTTTCTGTTTCTTACTGTCATGTAGTTTGTTATTTAATTGTATCATAGCGAAAATAATCGCGTCACTAAAATTTTGTAGGCATCATTCATGCTGCTAAGAAATTTTTGACGCCTACAAAATTTTGATAGAAATGGTGTAATAGGGTTTTTATAGTGGCTAGATCTTAAAAAAATTTATTCTTTTATTTTTTTATGATAAGGGAAACCCGCGATATGCTAGATCATAAATTGATGAAGGGAGAAAATCGCTGTTAGAATTATTAGAAATAACTCAATTTTACCCTTTGTTTGATTTTGGTATCAAGACTACCCTCATCTTTTTAGTTTTTTGTGTATTTAATGGAATCATATTTTTTTTGGTGGTTTAATAGAATTGTCTTTTTGATGCCAATGTTAGAATTAAAATTAGAGGTTCAACTATTTATTTTTTTCGAGTTCAAATGAGTTTGGATTATCCCAAATTTCTGAACTTCTAACGTGCAAATAAAATAGATTGTTTGCAAGGTGATAATAACAATATGATCTAATCAACTAGTTAAGCTTAAACATGCAGAACATTATTTTAAATTACACCTGCAATTTTAGTTTGACATCCTTTTAACATCATTATTTGCTAATAGTTATGTTAATATTGTAGAGATAATTTGGTAGAACGTACTAATTAGTCTAAGTAGTTGAATAATTTTGAAGATAAAAATTTTAAATTGAAAGTGATTTTATTGATACAAAAATAAAGTACAATGACTTTGTTAAGTAATTTCTCATGGTATATGGGTGTTTAAAACTGAATTGTTACCGATAAGTCAATCGCAAAATTAACATATTTGATATTGTATTATCGAATAAACGATTGAGAAATTAACAAATTAAAATTTATAATTAACGATTTATTGGTGTGTGAATTGATTATTCAATTTCTTTATCAGATAACTGTTAAAAAATAATCATATTTACATTTTTATTCTAGTTATATTAGCCTCATTAATATTTTATCATAATACGTAAGAGTTGTTATACATTTTTCCTTCGTTAGTTTCAAACTCCTAAAGAAACTTATTTACCATTTTATAATTATCTAATGTTTTCTCTAAAGAATGTATCATAAAAATTAGAGGTTAATCGATATGTAGTCTGATAATTGTTAATTTGTTATCGAACCAACTGATATCTTATAAGTTTTCTCTAGCAGATTAGTAAATTCAAAAACCAAATTCTGGATAATCTCTCTTTTAGAAGATGACCTCACTGGCCATCTTCAATCAATGGACAGTCATGGCGGAACACAATAACCAAACACTCACCATGAATGTACCCTCTGTGAGAACATTCAAGAAAATCAACCCATTAATCCATTTCCATAAACTCTCGCTTTACAATCATCATTCGCATTTCCAACTTTGCTTTTCCAAATCCTCCTACAATAATGCTCACGAAAATCCCCATTCATTTGTGACAAAAGGTTTCATTCTTATAATCTTCTCATTCACTCTTCTTTCCCTTCGGATAATTTCCACTGTTCTTCTTCCTGAGTTTCCTCAAAGATGGAGTCGACTCATTGCATTCTCTAAACAAGCTGAATCGGAGGTGATGAGTAGCTGTCCACACCATTTGATCCGAGCTGTGGTTGCCTATGAGGATAGACGTTTCTTTAGCCATTTTGGCGTCGACCCAGTTGGTATTGCTCGTGCTGTTTTGTCACTCTCGTATCGTGGTGGCGGAAGCACCATTACCCAACAGGTATGAGTATGCAGATAAGGTGTTTGTTTTTATGTCTCAATGATGAATGATCCTTTGGAAGTTTTGTATAGTTGATTGTGTTTTTATGTTGCATCATTTGTCTGTTGATACATTATTTTAAGAAAAAAAAAAGGAAATTTTTATTTTTAAAGGATCTTCGATATTCGGATGATTCTAAAATATTTCATTAAACATAAAATAGAGAATTTTAAAATAATTTTTTTAATCATAGTGAGTTGACATTATTCTGGGACGAACTAAAAAAGAAAAATGTGTTATATAAAATGGGATGAGGGGAGTACTACTTTTGGGCATTTAGGATGTGTTTGGTATGAAGGAAAATGTTTTTCTGGAAAACAAGTAGATTTTGGACTTATTTTCTCATGTTTGGTTGGTGAGTGAAAAATATTTTCCGAAAATAATTTTAGTGTTGATTTATGAATGAAAAATGTTTTTGAGAGACATCTTTTATTCTTACTAGAATAAAAAATAATTTATGACATTGAATATATTTTTTAAATCAATTTTTTTTTGGGTGGTGGGTAGGGTAGGGGGTAGTGGGTGGGTGTGGGGGAAGGGGAGGAGAGGGGATATGAGTGAAAAAATAAAATTTGAAGATACTATTTTAAAAAACAAATTAATTTTTTTGGGGTAGGGGGGGGGACTGGCCGGGGGGTTAGGAGTTAAAAAATAAAAATTGAAGTTGAAAATATTTTTAAAAAGCAAAATTAATTTTTGGGGAGAGGGTGGGGTTTTGGTGGGGGGGGGGGGCGGCCGGTGGGGGAGGGTCAGGGATCAGTGGGAAAAAAGAAAATTTGAAATTGAAATATTTTTTTAAAATTGATGTTTTTCCGATAAAAAAAGTAAATTGAAATTGGAGGAGAGTTATGAAAAATGTTTTCCTTAATTTTTTAAGGGAAGTCATTTTTCTTTATTTTAACGAAAATGAGTTGATTTGAAAAACATTTTCCAAAACTTTTATCCCAACCAAACATGGGAAAATTGAAAAATATTTTCCAGAAAATGTCCTTCATACCAAACACACTCTTAGTGTAGTTAAAAATTACTTCCTTTGTTCACTTTTCCACTTTTCAAGTGTCAAAAGTGTTAATTTTGATTGATATTTTTAGATGTTACTTTTTTATTATATTAGTATGAGAAATATTGCAACCTATTATAGTATTTTTTTTGTATAATTTTTGAACATTTAAATTTAAAACATTTAATTAATAAATTCAATTTAGGTTTGAAAACGAGTCAAACTAATTCTAATGAACAAAATGTGACGAGTAAAAATGAACGGAGGAGTAAATTTAGGGTACCTTCTGTCTTCCGCCAGAACTCTTTCTTTAGTGGGATTGAGACTAGGATAGCTAAAGCTGACAAAGTAAATTAGCACTTTTAAAATGTACTTATATTCTTAACTAGTTCTCGGCACATGCTTTGCACGTTAGTCCCACGAAAAAATATATATATATAAATCATTATTATTTTCCCTAACATCACTACTATTATGTATTTATTTAAATTACTTCTATTTAAGCAAAAGTATATTTAGCATAAACTATTCAAATATTATCAAATTCATCATGTATTAATAGAAGTTTTGTCAACTAAATAATACTTAAAAGCATAATAACACAAAAATAAAGAATTTTTTTTCATAACAATACAAGTACATAATTACATAAAAATATGGATTGCATACCAAATTCATTTTGGACAACCATACCTTAACTCCAAAATGAAAACGAAAAACTTAAAATCATAATCTAACATAATAAAGATCTAAAGAAATATATAAATCATATCTTATACTGTTAAGTTTAACTATTGAGCTATATTGTAAGAAAGCTTCTCTTGCTTCTCTTTTAATTTCAGAATGAAGCTATTTGTTCTTCTCCCAGTTAGCTTCTTGACGATACGTATTCATATCATAATCTAGGAAGAAGAAAGGAGAATAATAGATGATAGAAAAAAAGAATGTGATGACCTAGGAAGCAATTAAGTGGTATTTATAATGATATTTGATTGCCTTTTCATCTACAAAAAATTTTTAATAGGGAGATACATTTATTTTAGTTTCTAAATTAATAGAATCACAAACTTTGAAGAGTTTCATACATTATTGTTTTATGATAGATAAATTTATGTTAATTTCAAAATTCAAAGAATCACGAAATTCGAAGAGTTCCATACATTATTGTTTTCTACTCTAATTTAATTTAACCTATTTTATTATAATGTCATAACTAAAAAATTAAAGTGTAGTTGTTGGATTTCATATTATACTATTATGTTAATTAAATATTAGTATTTAAAAATAAATTAATTTATTTCGATTTAGTGGAGGGGCAAATGATAATCCAACTTTGAAGGTTGGAGCTTTCCACTTATAATTATATATGATATATGATATTGATATAATTATTATGATTTGTATATGTTAATTATCGTTTTGATTTATTAAAAGGTGAGATTCTAAGATGGGTTAAACTTTCACTTACTTTAATTATAGATATGATTCTTTTATCAGTTCAGATAATTTAGTGGGTTGTTATTAAGGTTAGACATGCTAAATTGAAGTATAGTCATATGTTAGATTATTTTAGAGAAGAAATGAGCTGTCAGTAAAGCCAGAAATGTGCGCAAGTGTATGATGGGTCTAACTAAGACTTAATTTAATTTAGGTAACAGTTGCTGTCAGAACAATTATCTTCAATAAAATAATCATTGAACCATCACTCTATGCATACTACAATTGGTCAGAAGATTTCATGTCACACTTTGTGTTATTTCTTAAGAGTAGTGGGAAGCCACCACTCTTGTTTATTAATCTAAAAAAAATGGTATTGTCACCTCAAGTGAATATAAAATTTAAAGTAAACGATACCTTTTATTTGAATAATGACTTAAGAGAATATATCATGAGGTCATGGTTCATGAGTGTTCAATATTCTTATACTATTAATAACCATGGATTCAGGCGGTAATGCCACATAGACGCTGCAAATGACATATTTTACGCCCTCAGTTGTTGCTATCAGCTAATGTGATGGTATATCTCTACTTGGTAGCCAATCAATATCAAGTTGGTGTAATCAGAGTTAATTCATGTAGTCAACTATAAGCTTTAGAGGAAAGAATGAAAAAGCAAATGCAGAAAGAAATAGTAGACCAATTCCAGCTTCATCTATACAATTTCCAGCCAAGCTGTTTTTGTTCTTTCTTTCATCATTACTCTATATGGAGTTCATTTTATTCTTTCTCATTTTATCTTTGTCCAGTATTCCTGTCTTTGGTTTTACGTTGACAGAATTTGTCTATCCCAACTTTACCGCTTCCAATTTCCAATTTGTCGATAGCACCGGAAGTTTCTTGGTTTCTCGCAATGGAACATTCAAAGCTGCTATCTTCAATCCCGGTCCTGAACAAGTTAATTTTTATTTATGTGTTATCCATGCTGAATCCAATACCATTATCTGGTCTGCAAATGGTGATGCACCTGTTTCAACTTCAGGAATCATGAGGTTGACCAAGAATGGTATTACTATTACTGAAAAAGATGGCAGTTTTAAATGGTCAACTCCACCATTAAAGTTAGCAGTATACGCGATGCAGCTAACTGAGGCTGGAAATCTCCTTCTCCTTGATCAGTTTAATGGGACACTTTGGCAAAGCTTTAATAATCCGACAGATACAATTGTAATTGGACAGAAGTTGCGTGTTGGCATGATGCTTTCAAGTGCAATAGCAGGTGATGACTTGTCAACGGGTCGTTACAGGCTTTCTTTGACAACTTCCGATGCTATGTTACAGTGGCAAGGTCTGACATACTGGAAATTGTCCATGGAAACCAAAGCTTATACTAATTCAAATTATGCAGTGGAATACATGTCTGTCAATCAAACAGGTCTTTATCTTTTTGGTCAAGGTGGTTCTGTAGTTGTGATAATGGTGAACTTGTTACAATCCACTTTTAGAATTGCCAAATTGGATGGCTCAGGTCAGTTGATCGTTATTAGTTTTGTTGGCTCTGACATTAAACGAGATTTTGTTGGGCCAGTGGATGGGTGTAGAGTACCTTATGCTTGCGGAGGGCTTGGTGTATGCACCTCTGATGTGTTATCAGATAATCCTAAATGTTCCTGTCCTGCTAACTTCAATCTTGGATCACATAATTCAAGCAGCTGTGTGCCTAGTGATAGTTCCTATTCTTTGCCAGTTTCTTGTCATTCCACGAACCACAGCAATCTGTCAAATTATTCCTCCATGTTGTACATAGGACTTGGCTTTGGTATGGACTACTTCACTACTGATTTTACCAAGCCCTTCAGGGATGGGGTAAATTTGTCCATTTGTCAAAATCTCTGCTCAGTAGACTGTTCATGCTTGGGGATATTTTATGCGAACGTGTCTGGTTCTTGTTACAAACTTGAAGATGAAATAGGGTCAATTATGTTAAGGACAAGTAGAAATGATGATCTGTTGGGATTTGTTAAGACCCTGGTTGGAGTTTCAACAACCTTAGAAAACAATGATAATTTTGATCAGGAAGCTGAAGACTTCCCTTTAGTTGCAATAGTGATCTTACCTTTCACAGGAATCTTCCTACTCATGGCGCTGGGTTTCATTTTGTGGATAAGATCTAGACCCCAAAGAATGGGAAAGATAGAATCGAAAATAAGCCAACCCAGTTCTCCTTCTTCAGAGTACCTGGATGCCTTCTCCATTCCAGGATTACCTGTACGGTTTCAGTACAAACAGCTTAAGGCTGCAACTGATAATTTCAAGACTCAGATTGGCACAGGAGGCTTTGGTGCTGTATATAAGGGTGTGCTCCCGGACAACACTGTGGTTGCAGTAAAGAAGATAATAAATTTAGGCATTCAAGGGCAGAGAGACTTTTGTACTGAGATTGCAATCATTGGCAATATTCACCACATAAACTTGGTCAAGTTGAAAGGTTTCTGTGCCCAAGGGAGACAACGCCTATTGGTTTATGAATATATGAACCGTGGATCGCTTGATCGCACTCTTTTTGGTCATGCACCTGTATTGGAATGGCAAGAACGGGTTGAAATAGCTCTTGGTTCTGCCCGCGGACTTGCATACTTGCACAGTGGCTGTGAACAAAAGATTGTCCACTGTGATGTGAAGCCAGAGAACATTCTCTTGCACGGTAATTTTCAGGCAAAAATATCTGATTTTGGCCTCTCCAAGCTGCTGAATCGGGAAGAATCCAGTCTATTCACAACAATGAGGGGGACTCGTGGCTACCTTGCTCCTGAATGGCTCACAAGTTCTGCAATCTCAGATAAAACGGATGTGTATAGCTTTGGAATGGTACTCCTTGAAATTGTAAGTGGAAGGAAAAACTGCTCTTTAAGAACACTAAGTCACAGCCTTGATGATAGTGCCACTGGAGATCACTCATCATCTTTATCTGCACAGGGACTAGTTTATTTCCCTTTATTTGCATTAGAGATGCATGAGCAAGGAAGGTACCTTGAACTTGCTGACCCAAAACTTGAAGGGCGGGTCAGTGGTGGAGATGTTGAGAAGTTTGTGCGGATAGCATTGTGCTGTGTCCATGAGGAGCCATGTCTCAGGCCAACTATGGTTAGTGTTGTTAGCATGTTAGAGGGCGAGATACCACCGACTGCACCAAGAATGGAATCTCTTAACTTTTTACGCTTCTATGGGCGACGCTTTTCAGAGGCATCAAACGTGGAAGAAGCTAGAGGCCAGATTGATGCCATGTTATATCCGCAGGCAAATACTTCTCATATAACCTCTCGGAGCGTCTCTAATGCTTACTTCTCTTATATTTCGTCCCAACAGATCTCTGGTCCAAGATAGAGCATATTCTATAGAAGTGGAGTGCAGATCATTTGTAAATTGTAGTCCAAATGTATATTAGGTTACTCATGAAGAAACATGAAAGTTGAATTTCTGAAAGGGAATGCATTCCATTCTTAACTCTTGGTTCAATCTTAAATACAAATGTGTTTGATGTCTGTGTCCGGTAAATGGTGCAAGACAGTCTTTAATCTCAGTATCTGATCAGGTTTTAAAGTATTACTCCTTCCACCAAAAAAGTCAAAAACAAACGAAACAAACTAGAGAAGAACTAATACTGCATAAACTAAAACCAAGATAATTTAGTGGGAGAATTTTATAGAATGGCATGGAGGATGCTACGTCTGGGCTATATTAAGTACTCAAAAATAAGAGTAACTTGGTTTTATGTTGAGGTTTGTTTGGCTTGCAGATTACGTTTGGTAAAAAAGAAGCAACAGTAGATTTGGGTGTGGAACATCTAAAACTTGACAGCCATTCAAATGAGACCTAGAATTCTATATCAGCTTTGAGGTTCTTCAACAGTAGCTTTTTCTAGTTTTAGTAGTGAGATATAGGTGGTCCTAAGAGTGAGAGATGAGCTTCACCTTCATGATAGTCTGATTTTTTCCATTGAAAATAGATAGCACCTTCTTATGACTTCCTCGTTCAATGTAGAAATGTGTGTTTCATCCTGACACCTCCACTATGACCCATCCCTTTTCCCTTCACTCACCCTCCAAGGCTCCAACCCCAGTAATTAGGAAAAGGATCTTGCTTTATGCTGAAGTATTTATTATTCTTCATTTAAATGTGGAAAATGCCACACAATATAACAATTCATGCAGGAATTCAATAACCAAATCTCTTAGTTGAATGAGGATTAAGTGGAGTTACTGCTGCTAAGTGCTTACTCTAGATTTGTTGCAAAAATATCATTTCCCTTTTTCTTTTTTATAGAACACAAAGGGTACTTTCCTTCCAACTGTCCCTATCTGAATCTCATCTGGTGCACTTGCAGGAAATCCAACTTGCTAGAATAGGAATAAGAACAAGAATAGTATACACAATCCTACATTCCTACTTAGAATAGGAAATAAATTAAATCCTACTTGGAAAGGGATTGTAATGTAGTTTCCTAATTGGAAAAGGAGTCTAATGCAGTGTCTATAAATAGAGTCTCAATGTAATAATGTACATACACAAATTCAATAATATTTTTCTTCAATACTTCTCACATGGTATCAAATCTTCCAAGACCCTAGTAGAGAATAATAATTAAAAAAAAGCTTCTGTAGCCGGTAGGTGTTTATTACTCATATATATGCTTGTCTGGCCAATGATTATGTTAGCAAATGTTGGGGCAATACTATACACATGAAAAATAATCATGCTGAGAATGACTGATTTGAGAAGCATTCGATACTAAGTAGCACTCCTCATCTTTTCGGTGACTACGTTCTCATATTTGATTTGTGTAACACCGAACCATCTCTCGTGTGACTATTTTCTCATATTCGATTTGCATAGCACCGTGCATCTTTCCGTTGGCTACTTTCCCATATTTGATTTGTGTAGCACAATGCCAATTTTTCGGTGACTACTTTCTCATATCCAATTTGCGACGGCGGGGCGGTGTGCGGGTATATGTGATTTTATGTGGTTCAAACTTTATTTTAACTTTTTACATGTTATAAGAGTGATAGAACATTATTTATTAAGATAATTTCATTAAAGCTACTAAAATATTCAAGATAATAAATGAAAATGGTTCGATAAAAAATAATACAATTTCTTACATGTTTCCCAATTGACCTCTAAAAAATAAAATTTTAAGTCACTATCCTATTAAATTAATGAAAAAATGAATTTATTTTCATAAATTTTTATTTTTAATATCAAATATAACTAGAAAAAGAAAATATTAAAAAAATTTATGTGGGGCGGGTTCATGCAAGGCGGTTTGAAAATGAAAAGAGTTGTTATGTGGAGCGGAACGGATTAAAAATTTTGCGGGTTAAGCTCAACCCACACCGCCCCATTGCCATCCTACAAACAGGCTCTCCATCCATTGTTATTGATCAGGAATTCAAAATTTTGTTTCAGTTTGTTGAGATCATGTTTGTACCATTACTAAAGTTTCATTTATGTGGCAAAAAATACCTCTATACCACTAAAATTCCTACTCTTTTTTCTTCTTCCTTTTCTTTATATTTGTTGTTTTCAATTCCTCAAAATGCCTCCATTATCTGAACACGAGACATCAGAATTCCCATTTCTACTTGTTCTTTTTCCAAACTGTTGTTTCCTCTTTGGTCTTAGATACATGCTAAAAGTAATATTAAGCACCAGTCTGATGAGTCATCTTGGAGAACTAATTGTAAATTTCATTATGGTGTAAACTGATTCTTTGTTTGCTTCTCACGTCATTATCCCTGATACTTGTGTCAATCTTAATTTTCTGCGTCTCTGCTAAAAAAATGATATTGTCTACCAGGTAGAATATTCTTTATTCTCACTATTAACGTGCCATTTGGTTCTATTGATTGGTAAGGCAAGGGTTTGGCTTTTTGACTGTGTTGTTAGACTCTTTTTCAAGTTGTGTATTTTTGTTTATTCATTGTAATCTACTTACCCTTGGCAGCTTGTCAAAATCTCATTCTTGAAGAATGAACGCACATTCTTGAGGAAAACTGTTGAGATGATTCTGGCTTTAGCACTCGAGGGAACAATCTCAAAAATGGAAATCTTGAGTGCTTATTTGTGTAAGGTCAAGTACATTTTTATTTATTGCTCTCATAACTTCATTCACAAATTACTTCAGCGTTTGGAAAATAAAAGCATTTTGCCTTTGTTTCTTTCTTCATATTAATTTATTTTTTCATTAGATCAACTTGTTTATGGTCCAGTTGGGAGCCTGGGATGGAGATAAAACTGAATAAAGTAAATTGACTTTCTTGGTTAAAAAAATCAACTAAATGATATTTCAACTATATTATCAAGTGGATATACATTTCATGTTTGTCCCTGTAACTATTTGGTTTTCGTCTGGTTATGCGTGAATTCTAACAGAGCATAAGGCAAAACAGATATATTGGGGACATGGTATTTTTGGTATTCAATCTGCATCAAAATTGTATTTCGGAAAGCACATATCCCTTCTTAGCTTGGGAGAATGTGCTATGCTTGCAGCAATGATACCAGCGCCAGAGCTCCGGTCACCATTCAGGGACAGTAGCAGGTTGTACCTCATAGAAACTTGTAACTTATTTTTCCCTGTTGGACGTAGCTTCTTCTGGTCCTGAGTACTTCTGGTGTTCTTGTGTGGTATTTCTGCATTCTATTGCTTGTCTGAAAACATTAACCTTGATGTGATATCCTCAGAGGAAAAACTTTCCAGGCTAGAGTTCTGAAAAGGATGGTGGAATTCGGATTTCTTGATGTAGAGATGGCAAGCATTGCTGTAAAACAACATCTCAGATTTAATTCTGGAAGCCCGGATCATCCAGATGGGTCCTTGGTTATATCGTCTTTCTCCAAAGAGGTAAATACAGAGTATTTTTTAATCGACATATTAAAGAAGTACATCTTTTTTTCCAGTTTCGTTTTAATTCTGATCTTAAATTCTGTGCCAGTGCATTTTCTCTCTACAAAACTCAATGAGATGAATCATCTTTGTCAAATCCGTACAACAAAATCATAGTTTGTCAGCTCCTTTACCCATAATTCCGCAGTTGAAGATCATTTTCCATGTTACATCTGTTATGTGTGATTGTCATCATGATCATTTTCACTCTTTTAGGCACCCTAATAAAAGCATTTCACATCTAAAACTTATGAAACGTGGTAATTGGCCTAGGAATTACTAATACTTATAGCATGATAACTCCAAGATAATTTTTACTCTGCTGGTTGAATGAGCTAGCTTCTAATATACTTTGTCTTGTTTCTGTTGAATTTATCACTTAGCATTCAAGTACCAACACAAAGTCTGATGGAGATTTATTCTCGACCATTAAGAGAGTTTGGGACTGGGAAGCAGAAAGCAAAATCTGGGAAGTGAAAGAGGACATGGACAGATGGGCAACTGGTATAAAACGATTGGAAAACATCGATGATTCCAAGTTCAAATCAAAACTTCTTTTCATTATCAGAGGTAAGAGATCTCTTCCAACATTCTGTATTGATTTTTGACACGGTTGATGAGTTTCAGATTTGATTATCTCACGCTAGTTGGTTAACATAGTTTTTTGTGTGGCAGTGCTTTTGCCAAAGGTGCATTAAAGACAAAAAAACAAATTTTTGCCAGTGTTATTTGGTGCTCAAGATATAAAAATTACATTCTTATTTAAAGCACTTGACCAAGTGTTTGCTCTCGTTCAAAAATTAAAATTGACGAAACTTAATGGTATACCCTTTAATAGACTCTAGTTGCAAATATTGTACTTTTCTTTTTGTTATTCTCGTCTTCCTTTTGTTCTAGTTTTTCATTTTTCATTTTTCATTTTTATATTTGGTGCCAAGTTGAAAGGAAAACATTTTAGTGTTTGAATATTTTGGACCAAAAAGTTTGAGTTGAAAAAGTGCTTTCGGGTATCTACTCAACATTGTAAAACTACTTTTAAATGTTACTGCAACTCAGTTCTCTCTGCTAAACAATTTGCTAATTTCTGAGTCATTGAACTTACTGAATAGAATTGATAATATGAGTCATAGATTGAGGTTAGCATAAATTTTGTTAGTGAATTCATTAACTCATTGTGTGGTATACAAATTAGTGTAATGACATCATGCTTAAAGATCAGCGAAAGGGTATTAGAAGAAACACCAAAAGGTCCCAGGAGAAATCAGTGTTGGAGGGACTTTGAATAAGTTCCTCTGTGAAAACGTTTTCTAACTTTTGAAACATTACATACATACTTTAACTGGCAAATGTCTATTTAAACGGATTCATGTCTTGCATTCATTGGTTACTTCATACATGTTATGAATTTCACCAATCACACACTCAATTCTACATGAACACGTTCATAGATGCAGTGAAAAGGAGCTAAACAGAAATCTTAGAGAGAAAGGGAGAGAGAACATGGAACTATCCATTCAAACATTTTGATTCAATTACAACCGAGATGAATCATACCAGTATAGATCCCAGTACATATATGTATTTTCTATCTTGACAGCTATACATACTAACTAAGTCCACCTAACTTCAACTGCCAGCTAATCGTAGTTGTAACTAACATGTAACAATTCCTCAGCTTGTAAACTCTCACACACACCCTCAAGCTATAGGGTGTAGAATGTTTAAAAGTCCAAGCTTGGTCAAAAGGAAATTGTGTTGAGCATATGCAAGTCCTTTAGTTAACAAATCAATCTGTTGATCTTTGGTTGAATTCCGCCTTCCCTGTCCTTATCTCTCACAAAGTGACAATCAATTTCTATATGTTTGGTCCTTCCATGGAAAATGGGATTTGCTGCTATTTGCAAAGTAGCCTTACAATCCCAGTAAACATTTACTAGAGTTATGATGTTCACCCCCCAACTCCTTAAACAGGCCCAACAACCAAAAAACTTCTGAAGTGGCTCTTGCCAAACTCTTGTATTCTGCTTCAGCAGGAAGTCTTGATTCTGTGTGCTCCTTTGACTTCCACGAAATCAATGATTCACCGAAATTTACTACATAGTCAGTCAGTCATTCATGTTTTAGTGTTTGAACATGATGTACAATCTGCATTTCAGAAACATGTCAGGTGATCTTCACCTTTGTTGCTTAGTAAAATCCCCACTCTTGGACTTTGTTGATGTATCCACAACTCTCAATGTGCTTCCCAATGAGACATCTTAGGTACTTGTATAAACCGACTGAGTGTTTACACAACAAACACTATATCTGGCCTTGTAACTGCCAAGTAAATTGATCTCCATATCAGTCTTCGATATTCAGTAATGTCTTCTAACGCTGCATAACCTCTCATCCCTGCATGTATATCATATTCAACTGAAGTGAACTTCTGATTCACTATTTACAGTAATCATCAATCATACACATAGATCAAAATTGCTACAAACTTCTGTCCTTGCTGCTTAGCTGATAGGGAATAGTCATGCCGACTCTGCTTGTATCCTGCATTTGTTAAAGCTTCACTAAGCTTGATGTTCCATTGCCTTGATGCCTGGTTAACCCATACAAGGACTTCATTAATGTGCATACATTTTGTTTCCTTCTCTTCTAAAGCCCTGAGGCAGCTCCTTATACACCTCCTCATACAAATCTCCTTGCAAAAATGCATTGTATACATCCATTTGATACACACTCCAACCTCTGGTAGTAGCTAAGGTACAAATCTCATAGTTGCCATTTTGGCAACTGGTGCGTTCGGAATTGTTTTGGGTAAAATCAAAACCAAACCAAATCAAATCTAATGCATATTCATCAGTCTGGTTCACCTTTTTTTATTTTTCTTATAAAAAACATAATGATATTTCTCTCTTTTATTTTTTCATACAATAAGTAAAGAATTTTTCATCAGTTTCCAAGTTATATCTGTGATTAACCTTATTGTGGTAGATATAATTCTTGGATTATAGACAAAATTTCTTAGTATCTATAAGCTTTAATCAAGTGAATTGCTGATGAAAAATACAAAAAAATGTATATAGGTTAAAAAAAAAAAATTCCCCTTGAAGATGCACTATTTCCCATGTACTATTTTCTTCCAATGCCTTTATCTCCAAACTCTTGGCTTCAATCCATATTTGATCCTTAGAAGCTTCTGCATAGTTTCTGAGCTTTATAAGAGTATGAAAACAGTCTAATAAAGGATATAGGACTATTCCATTAGCATTCTTCTCGTTTGGTGTGAGGGATTAAATATAATAGTGATGGGATAAAAAAAATTCATGTTGTTTGGTTGCCATGTTTGGGATAACTTATCCCACCATTTATATCATAGTGACGGGATAAGTTATCCCATATACATGATGAGATAAGTTATCCAGGATAGCTTATCATGGGATAACTTGTTTCTAACCAAACTACGACCAGTCTTGATGCCACAATGGCTCTTTGATATTTCTATCAGATCTTTTGACTTCAACTGAACCAGATTGAAGTGATTGACGTCCAACATGTGTACATCTGCTTCACCAGATACCTCCGCAATATGTGTTGCATGCTCACCATCTATAGATTCAACAAGTGTCTCATCTGTACCGTTCTCCTTTGATATTGCAACATCCTCAATGCCAGGAATCTCATTCTTGTTTATCTGTTGCTCTTGTATGTGGTTCAGGAATGTGAAGTGACTCAAGATCATGAGAAGATACATCACTCCCTTGTCATGAACTGTGGAAAAAGGTTTGGCAAAAGGTAACATGTGTTCCTTAAAAATGACATCCATGTAATGGTGACTCTCAATACACACACAAGTGTATATGGTCGTCCAGACTGGTGTAGTCCAAATATTGTACCAAGAACTTGTGATTTAGCAAGAATCTAGTAAATTCTAATACAACAATTTTAGACAAATGTTAAAGTAACCAAAAGAGGATTTTAACTTATATCTATGGAAATTTAAAGACTCAAAAGATAGTAAAGGTTTGAGCATAATTAGAAAATAGAAGTTCCTTACTCCATGTATCTTTTTGTTCAATGAAAATATAGATATATTTAAATGGAAGCTAAGCATTAAAATAATAAGCTCAAGAATATAAAAACAACTAATATAATAGGAATATAATTAAGACTAGAGAGACGTATAACATCATCTTTCTAATTTCCAACTTATATATTGACTAGGGAACTTGGCCGCGCGCTTCACGCGAGCAATAAAATGTGTTTGAATGAATATTTAGGACTTAGTTCTAAACAGAACAATACACACTGGTATAGTTCTGGAAATACCACTTACAATTGTTCAGGGGTGTATTTATCTTTTTTTCCCTTAAATCTTTTCTTATTTGTATTAGTAGGAACACTTGTATATAGGAAAAGACTCAAATATTTTATTGAACTTTCAGAAAAGGTCATTTATGTCATTCTTTAAAAGTTCGGCTCATTTATGCCACTACTGTTAAATAAAAGGCTCATTCATGTTATTATTTTGAACAGTGGTTTTGCAAAACTATTTTTGACACGTGACCAATTGTAATGTCATCAATTTTTTTAATTAAAAAAATCATAATTCTGGAAAAAAAAAAGTTGAATTAAATTTCTTTTGATTTTTTTATTAAATAAATTGATGACCTGTCTGAAAGTTTAATGACATATTTGAGTCTTTCCCTATATAAAATTATTTTCACTTTACCTTATAATATAGTTAGGACTTATTAGAAAATTATAATTTAATTTTTTCCATAAAATTGAGTCATTGAAAGAGTTAAATCTAAGATAAATACAGAAATGTGTAATAAATCAAACTGTAATTGCATTTGTCTGAAGTTAACTTGCATAAATAATATGTCAAATTGTGGAAATATTAATAATTTCATGTACAATTTTTTATAGTATCACTCTCATATATCTAAAATTAATTCTAGAGTAATTAAATTTATTCAAATTTATAAAGTTTGACTTTACCTTTGAATTGATTTATTTAAGTGTTTTAAAGTTAAAAATAATTTTAAAGAATTCTTGGAGTATCTGAATAATTTAAAAAGTGCTTATAAGTAAATTACATCATTTGTTTGGCTATTATTTAGAGCCTGTTTGGTATTTGTATTAAAAACTGCTTATTTATAAACATCATTCTAAAATATCTTTTTAGAAAATCAATTTTGAAAAAAAAATATTTTTGTTTAGCTAATTTATTTATAAATTTTTTTTGATAAGCTAACTATGTTTGACTATCTTTTTTTTTTTTTAGAAAAAATGCTTTTAAAAATCAAATTACGAAAAAAGAAAAATATCGATACACTTTTAATATTAAAAATATTTCAAATATCTAATATAATTTTTTTAATTAAATACTTATTTATATTCAATTAAAATGCACATTTCAAATTTTTTAATTAATATTGTACAAGACATGAATAAAAAAATAAATTAAATATTGTTATAATATTAACATAATAATTTAAATATAATTAAAAATATTAAAATAAATAAATTTAAAAATAATATCACAAATTAAATCACCACATACAAAAAAATTCATCACAAAAATAAATAAATATAGGAGATCTACTGAGAATTACGTATACATAAAAAAAAATATTTTGATCTTAGGATAAATAATTTTCTGTTTGTATTTGTTTTAAGAAACAAAATCTTTTTTAACTCCTTTTCAACTGCTTATACTTCTATTTAAAAATAATTTTATTGAATGACGAACATCATATTTTTCTCAAAAATAAATGTTTTTAACCTTGCAATAACAAAATATGAAACAGACTCTTAATAATATATTTTATTATATAATTATAATAAAAATATTATTAAATTATATTATTTTTCGTTGATATATAATGTCACACATATCAACTTAAATACAAAATAGAAGTATAAAAAGAAAAAGAAACAACCAATTTGATTACAAATTTATTGTTATAATATACCATAGTACCATACAATAAAATTACGAAAAATTCAATGACGTGGCAATTTATTATTTGGTGAACCGACGTAAGAAAGGAGAAAAATAAGAGAAATAGAGAGAGGATACCACTGATAAAAGCAAGGCCCGTTGAGAATTTTCTGGATTCTGCAACAAAGCTCAAAAGAACCATGGCTTACGTCGAGAGAGGTAAAAAAAATTTGATTCAATTATTTTCTTGCTTAATCTTGTTAGAGATTTTTTTGGGTTTTGTTGGTGATATCTTTCTATATTCCTTAATTTTCAATTTGTTCATAGATTTTCGTTTTTGATTTGGTGATTTCTTATCAATTTCTTTGGTATTGTTGTAATTTAATATCATATACCTAATGTCTTTACTTTGATGTTTGGATATTTTTGTATAATTGATCATTTTTTAGATCCGAAATCAAATTCCTAATTGTGTTTTTTTTTTTTTTTGGTTGAAATTTGCCTCGCACCAACAAGACAAAAAAATTAATGGCATAATACATAAATATAAATATGCCTTTTAAATTGGTCTCGGGTTAGATTTATGCTATTCAACTTTGGATGTGCACACGTAAACTTAACTTGTATAAAATTAAACAAATAAACACATGCGTTCTACATGACATCTTACCTGACGTGTCCTGGTGTATTATGACACTTAAAGACTCATGTGACTATTTGTTCAATTTATCTAAGTGTCTGTTTGTGCACACATGAAGTTAGAGAGCATAAATATGAAATAAGATCAAGTTAAAGGGTACATTTATGTTTATGCCGATTGTTTGATGTTGGTGTAACAATTTGGTATGAATCTGGTTCTTGAAATGATTAGGAGTGACTGGGATTGCTAAATCTCTTTATTCAAGTTATTTATGGTTCCCTTTGACAATTTCTTCGTTACGTTTAATCAACTCAAGGAAATATGATTCTAATCATCGTTTTGTAGTAGTTTTTCTATTGTAAGTTTTTAAATTCTCTGACATGATGATAATTAAAACTAAGGTTTTCTAAATACCCTAGAGGTTTTGGCAGAATTAGATGGATAGTAGGTAACCGTGTGTTGTAGTAATACTCTTACGAGGAATAAGTATGGAGTAATTTACCTAGGATTCACATAGTATCTTATTCTTTATTTTTGCTACTAGGTATTACTTCAATTGCTTTGTGTATCTTGCTATTTTGTTATCTTTATTCTTTTTTGAATAAGTTAACTAGTAAACATCAGCATCTAACACTGCTGATGGAGCACCTTCACAAACAGAATCCCAAAAGAAAAAACAAAGGGCCAGGAATGCTATTGCTAGTTACAATTTACACATTGCCTGAAAAATCGACTAGATTTCCTTCTTCCCCTACTATATCCTACTTACACCAAAAATATAAGTGACTAAGACAATTCGTTTTCACTTTTTGTATGGAATTATTTATATCTTTAAGATATCTTGAGTTACTCTCCTTCCGAATTGTCCACCATGTACAAGTTGGAATGGACTGCCACCAATCCTCCTGCCTGTCTTCAGCCAATTTCTTTCCTATTACACAAGAGTTCAAGAGTTGTTCTAAGTAACTCCTAGTGTACAAAAGAACATGTGCGACAGATTTGCAGTTGTCTGTCTATGTAGAAAAAGATGTGCATTGTTTTCTGCATCTTTACCATAAAAGAGGCATCTTGAACATATATGTAGACCTCTTCTTGGTAAAACCCCTTGTGTTAAGCAAGCCTTCCTTGTTACCAACCAAACAAGTCATGGGACCTCAGTTGGAATGTTAATTTTGCAAGTAAGTTTGGCCAATCCATGAAAGTATTCAACTTTTGTTTCTGCCAATACACTGATTTAACAGTGAAGGTCCCATTGTTGCACAACTTCCAGTCTGGTTTGTCTAGAACAATAGTAGTGCCTGGAAAGACACCAGTAGCAAATAGACAATTCTACTAATGTCTCAATCATTTAAAGCCATCCTAAACAAAAGGTTACACCATTGTTCGATCCATACATGGGGTTCTTTGTCATCTTTTTGCAGACGGATAAGGTGTATACCCTGGAGTAGATTTCTATGACTACTTTGCCCAATCCAATGATCTTCTCAAAAGAATGTTTTTGCCCTATCACCAATCTTTATGCTCAAATTTTTACTGCATTCATTCCACATACTTCTGATGGTTTTCCATACACTGTCTCCATATGTAATCTTCACTTCATTAGTTGCCTAGTCATTCATCACATCATATTTTTGTGCTATGTACTTCTTCCAAAGGACCTATCTTCATTGCAGAACCACCCAATCCATTTCTGAAGAATATTTTGGTTATGGACGTTCAGATTCTTACTCCCCAATCGACCATGTTTCTTGCTAAGTTTCGCCATATGCCACTTGACTAGATTATAACCTTTCTTGTGTTTGTAATCCTTCCACAAAAAAATGCTTCTCAACTTGTCAAAAAGATCCCTCAATGTGTTGATCTTCTTCTCTATCAGTGTTATCAAAAGCGAAAAACACAAATAAGTTCTAAGGTCCGTTTGGAGCTTTAATCGCAAAAAAAAAAAAAAAAAAAACTCCTAAGGTCCGTTGGAGATTTAAGCGCAAAGTTTATAAAGTGTGGGCTTTAATGAAAAAATGTACAAATGGAGAAATATATATGCTTAGTCCAAGAGTAATAATTATTAACATGAATGACAAATATGTGACCAAAGAAATTGAAAATAATTTATGATAAAAGTGAAATATCAATTGTTTGGTGTCACCTCTTCAGGAGAGGCTCATTGGCAAGGAAAAGCACACTAAAGTGCACGTAAAGCGCTCAACACATTTTGAGTCTCACTCTAGGGCTTAAGCGCGCGTTTGACAACCCAATGTCTTAGCTAGCCTCAGCAAATTGTCAACATGGTTGATAGGGAAGAGATGATTCTTCAGCCAGTTGACATGGAGGCCTGAAATGCCCTAAAAAAGTGAGTTTAGCCTTTAGTGTTTAATTGGTACTTCCTCTTCCTCACAAAATATATGATCATCATCAACATAAAATAAATGTGTGATCTCCAGCTCCTCCCTCACAGAATGTGCGCTAACCCTCTCACCCGCCCATTAGTCTTTGCCTTCCTTAGCCATATAATTCAACCCCTCCATGGCTATTAAAAATTGAAACGGAGACATAGGATCTCCCCATTTAAGACCTCTCTGTGATTGGAAGAAACCTACAGTGTTACCATTTATGATGAGGGAAAATTTCACACCTGAAATGCAATATTTGATCCATCTAATCCACTTACAACCAAATCCCATGTCCTTTAGAATTTGTAGGAGCAAATTCCAATTAACATGGTCATGGACTTTCTCAATGTCTAGCTTGCAAAGTGTTCCCGATTTCTTGTGCTTTATCATGGAGTCGACCCATTCATTGCCAACTATGTTGCATCCATAATTAGCCTACCTCTCAAAAAAGCCATTTGGTGTTCATCAACTAGTTTCCCTATCAGTGCCTTCATTCAAATCAGCAACTTGGATATGACTAGGTTTCTTTGGAATTAAGACTATGAATGTAGGATTTAATGATTTTCTGAACACACTCCTCGGATGGAAGTGTTGAATACTCAGCATCAAGTCCGCTTTAAAAATATCCTAACATTTCTTACAGAAATCCATAGTAAATCCATTAGCGTCATTACATTGTTTGATGATCAGTAGCACTTTCTCTTCTGTAATGGTCCTTGTAACCATTCATTTTCTTCTGTATAGAGTAGAGACTGTTGGACATCCTACAAAACCAAAAAAGGGTCTCCAGGATTCAGTTTCTGAGTAGAGTTCGGCATAGAAGTCTATCATGACTCCTTCAATTTCTGCATGATCTTGTATCTCCTTCTTCCTTACCACCAGTTTGTCAATTGTATTGTATCTCTAGTGAGCAGTAGCTAGCCTTTGAAAGAACCTTGTGTTCTTATCCCCTTGTTTCAACCATAGTCTGGATTTTTGTCTTCAACTAGCTTCTTCTTGTTTGGCAAACACTTCCAGTTCTACGAGGATCGTTGCTCTTATCACCATTTCCTCATCCTGAAGTATTCTGTCATTTTGGTATCTGTCTAATTCAACTAATTATACAAGCAGACAATTTTACACGTGAGCACTCATCAGGTTCCTTTTTGTACAGATGAATGGGTTGTATAGAACCGTCTCTTTTTCTAGTTCTTTCTATTTTTTGGTATACTTCTTGCATATGGGTGTTCCTATGTCCACCTTTTGTTATAGAAAACTGTTAACCTTTTAATAGTAAACTGTTTTCTATGATTCTGAAATGAAATGTGCGCAAATGTAGCCAAATGAATATAGAGGATTGATATAGTCTACTCCAAACTAATTTGGGATTGAGATTAGTAGATTGATTGATTGTGTGGTTCCTACTCACTCATAAATGAAGTTACTTGAGAGCAACAATGTTTCTGAGCTTGCATGATAAGTACTTGTTTTGGCTGATTCAGTCGACCTTCCTTAGCTTCTTACTGGAACTCTAGAAGAGACTTAAATTTTTCTCTTGATCTATCTCATGTCTGTAGGTTGGTCTCTATTGATAAATGTAGTCTGCCACAGGGGAACATTTAATACACATGATATTTTATGTTTGGATACATATACTTGACTTGTAATATTGTGAGAGAGCCACGTCATATAAGCACCTCATTATGCAGGTGTGGTGAAATCAAAGCGTTCTATATGGCGATTGAAGACTATCACTGATTTCTTTTGGTCCATCATCAACTTCATTAGCGTGTTTTTTGTTACTATGTTTTCGGTAAGGATGTTCATTTCCTGATTAAGAACCACATGTGTGCTCGTATCACACTTTTGTAGACTCTGTATTAACTGCCTCAATTCCTTCATAGATGGAAAAAACAGACTCCTACAGAAAAGGTTCAGGATCCAGCAAGAAGTGGGACGGAGGTGGTCCCGGAGGTCCTGGAAGTGGTCCATATGGTGGTGGTCCACGCGGGCCACCCCGTGGGATGGACAATGTCCGAGGCATTGACCACAGTATGTTTACTATCATCTTCGATTTTCGCACATTACGTTATGGATTTTTTTTTACTACTTTATCCTCACCATTCTTCCCAAGAATTTCTGCTGTTACTCAATCCCACAATTATTGCTACTGCAGGTTCTCTTCCTGCCTGTGGTTCTTGCTGCGGATAAATGCGGGTATGCAACTTTTGAGAATCTATGATTTGAGATCTTATTCTATAAACACATGTACTGAATTGTATGTAGATTTCTGCACTTATGCTTACATTTTCGGAACTCGGAAGCGTGTTCATATGTCCCTTTCATCCTAAAACATGAATAGAACTCAAGATAGTTTTCTTATTTTGTATTTATATACGTCGGTGTGCTGACTATGAATCTGTGTTTAACGCGTTTAATTCATAGATGTAATGTAATGGCTTAAGGTATATGATATGTTCCAAGATAGATTTAGTGGTCCAAACTATGACATATGACTGCGGGTGTAGCTACATTGGAGTTAGAGGGTTCGATGAACTTCTTTCATCGAAAAATTATACTATTTATATACGATCAGTTTTTAGATTTATTATATTTTATATATTGAGTTCTCTCAACATAAGTCAAATGTGTTGTTTAGTAGTAAAACAAGTTCTAAATATCACTATTTGTGTGTAGGTTTTGGTGTTCAGGTCTAGTTGACTACAATTCTATTTTTACAAAAATAAAATTTAGGTAAAAAATATTTGCAAATGTATGTAAGATCTGACATTATGAGGCTATTTTAGTTTGAGATATTACATTTTTAGAGCAATTTTAATTATTTGTTTTTGATAAATTAATCAAGTTTATGATTTTGCTAGTTCCTTAAAATTTGGGGTATAACTAATATTTAAAATATCATGCGTATATTCTAAAAATTCTTTTGCAAAAAGTATGATTAAATACAACTTTAACAGCAATTTTAAAGTTTTTAAATAAAACGAATAATATTTGTTTTTCACTACAAATTTTCCTCCAAAATCTTTAAGGTTAGATGACTCTTTCAATATTTATATCATGTGTGATTCTATTCACTTCTCTTTTTTTATGATTCGATTTTTAAAAAACCTATTGCACACTAAATTAATGTGTTGTATGTTTTACATAAATATAAATATATAAGACCTTAACGATCGTCAACGTTCACAGATTTATATTAAAATAAAGTTGAAGATAGTAGAAATTCGCTTTAAGTTCTTGCTAAGGAACATTTTACGTGAGAGTGATGTTTGGAGAGAGAAACTGAACCAAATTGGTGGCCTCTAATTTTTGTTTTTATATTGAAAAATTACATAATTGGTTAGATTTATTAAGTTTCATGCAATATTTTTTTTGATATATTTTAGTTGTATTTTTCAAGTATTATACATTTTATATGTGTTGTTCTAATGGATTATGCAATCAGCCTTTTGAATTCTAATGTAAATTCTATGTATTTTCTATAGAAATATGAAAACTTGTTTAATGTTTTATGCATTTTCTATGTATAAAATATTTGTCTATTCTAATATGTTCAAAATAATAAAAATAAACTTAGAATTATATATATATCATTGTTATGTTATTATATACTAAATCAGAATTATCACGAAAATTTATAAATTTTAAATTATGAATCCGTCTTTAAAAACTATTTCAAATTTATAATTGGGGTGGTCTTTTTAACTCCCTTTTTTGAGCCCATAAAATTTTAATACTAAGCATTTATTATTGCATCAAGAAGGCTTTTCAAAGAGATTTGAAGTGTAAAGTATATTTTCCCCTTTAAAGTTAATTTAAGGAAATGTAAATATTGAATAAATAATATAGGCAGTGACTCATCATTTTTTTTGTCTGGTTCATTGGATCCTAATATATACCAATTATATAAATTCTAAGAAGACTTCTAAAAATTTCTTATTTTACTGTATAAAAAACATTAAACCTTATGAAATTTTGCTATAAAATCCAAAGATTTGCCCTAATTGAGAAAACAAAACAACAGGTCACGTGTTATCATGTGTGACCACCATACATGCATGGTTTAGCTAGGATTGAACAAGGCCTAACTTATTAATGGCCATGAAATTTTACTTAAAACGCCTAATTAACTGAACGATGTTTATTCTTGACATTCAGATAGGACTTCGTTGTATCATTTTGAATCACCGATTATATGATATGAAATAAATCTTTGATTACAGACATATTATTATTTTGTTATAAATCCATTGAATGAGTGGATAGTCCATAAAGTTGGTACATGAACAACCATCCATATTCACCAGGTTTTATGAACCTTTTTGGATAAGAATGTATTTATTTATTATTATACTTAATATGGTGACTTTTGAAGTGATTTCTCATTTTATAAATAGGGTTGTTCATTCACTATTGGATGAGATACAGATGAACTTACATACACTTGAATAAGAAGAAAAATCCTCTTGAATAAGAAGAAAAATCTTCTTCTTTTATTTACTTCTCGTCTTCTTCTCTTTATGATTATATTATATTCTTATGAGCTTGATTATATAACATATTTGACTTTATTACTATTATTATTACCTTTTATCTTGCCTACAATTAATTAAAATAACAAAAATAAAATAAAATTGGGATTGCCGTATTTTTCATGTTTTTGTGCTACATAGAGTCTTATGTTCAGGGGTGGAGTGTAGGAACTCTTGAATTGGGTCAATTTTGTTTTAAATTATATATATTTATTTTTAAGAAATTCAGTTAATAGGTATAAATTATTAACTTAGAAATTAATAATTCAGTATGAATTGATATTTTCTATGTATAAATAAAAAAATTCAACTCTATGTTTCCCCGAGAAAAAGTGTCGAATATATTCCAATTATCGCTATATTTTTCGATCAAATATCCTTCTAACGGGCAAAATAATTTAAAAATATCTTTCTTACTAATCGTTGTTTCAAATAAATAAAAATTGTGTTACTGTTTTTAATAGAAGTTAAAAGTGTGAGACATTTAATAACCAGAGGCGGAGCTAAGTGGGGGTTCATGGATTCAGACGAACGTACTAGCATTTTTATAAACCTTATTTTTGTATTTGAAAATTAAATAAATATATGCATATAAACATGGAAATTCACAAACAAAATTAGTTAAGAACCCCTAAATTTCTAGTTTTGACTCCGCCTCTGAATTAACAACATATAATATAAATAAGTGTATAAACACTTACATTAGCTTACGCAACACATAATTTTTAGATGTATAAATGCTGAGAAATAAAATGTGAAGTATTAAATATGTAATTAAATTGCTTTAAATTCCCCTACAATTACTTTAAATTGCTTTAAAAAGTTGTTAAAGTAAAGCATAAAATTTAATTAAGTACCCATTCAAGAGCATATGCATATTTTGATATTTTCTAGACAAAGATTCTTTCCTGCCTTAAATTTGCAACAGTTTTCTATATAAACAAATCTTTTGTATTTCCGCCTGAATTCCATGGTTATTAAAATGGTGGGGCAGACATTGAAATATTCCAAATTCTCAAATACAAGTTTTTTTCTAATATTTGGGCCAAATTTCATTATTTGAAATCTTTTGAAAATTAAATTTTTACACTAATTTTTTTTACGTGGAACACCAAAATAGTGATGAAATATTTACTGAATATAATATAATGATTTTGATTGTTTATGAAAATGATGAAAATTTGGCTCAAGGTAACAAAGTCACGTGATTTGTATACTTCACGATGTATGGAATGATGTTTGTTGCACTCACTCCAAATTACCGCATTGCTCTAGTGTCATGGACACTATTAGTTATTGTTGTAACAAACGTCTAATTGACTTGTAATACAAACCTATAGTTAGTTTTGATAATTTTTAAAACTTATGGGTATAAATCATATTTTTCTCAAAAGGTGAAATATATTTTTCAAATCCCATGGCCAAACAAATGGTGAAATTTCATCAAATTTTCACTCAAATAATATTTGCCAAAGATATTTGGATATCTATGGTCAAACGCTAGCTAAGACTGTTGAATTTAAATTGAAACTTTAGAAAGTGTGTTAATTGATTAGAATTTTTAAAAGGTATTCAACCCCAAATTCTACTTTATATAGGGTATTAAATTCTTTAAAAAATATCTCAAAACTTCAATAAAGAGATAGAGATTAAGAAATCGAATATCTCATTGATCGAACGAAATTATCATAGTTTGAGAAATATGTCACTAACAGCTCTCGAATTATCTAGATCGACTTCAAATCATTCTAGTTTTAAAAATACGCCACTAATGACCCTCAAACTATGTAGATCAAGTCCAAATCATCCTGAGTCGAGAAGTAAGCCACAAGCGGTCTTCGAATTATGGATAAATCTTAAAAAAATATAAAATCAAGGAAGGAACGGAATTATACCTGAAAGTTCTTACTTATTCTATTGTGATTGCAATTTATTTTCTGCCACTTTAAAATTTATTTCAAATACTGAAATTAAAATAATTTTTAAAAATAATAGTATATTCATTATTTAGATCTTGATTAAAAATAAATCAACTAAATTGTAACTATTATATTTGACTTATGCTATTTGTTATCTATCAAAGCAGAAAATTAGAAAATTTTTAAAGAATGAGAATGAAAGGAGTCTGAAAGAGTTCTTATTTTGAATAGTTTTGGATATGTTAGGGCCCCAAACAAAAAAGTTGAACTATTATTATACATGCAAAATATCAATTGAAAGATCTGATTTATGTTGAAGTCACTAAACTTTGATGTTGCGATAAAAAAAATTTTATTTGTAATAAAAAGAAATTTTATTTGAGTCCTTTTAGAATAACCTTTTTATAAATTATTTTATCTTTTAATATAAAATATTTTAATATAAATTTAAATTTAATCAAATTTTTATATAAATATCAAATATTAAATAAAAAACAAAAGTTAGAAGTTAGGCAAGGCATTCAAACTTGGGTAGTTAGAAGGTGTGGCTCAGGCTAAAACCCTCTTTTATTATGTACTATATAATTGTAGGTAGGTTGAAGGAGTGACAATTACAACACCAAGTGTCAATTTTCCATCATATTTACATTTTTATAGTTTTGTCCTATATTCTTTTTTAATTACTTTAAAAAATAATTATATTTTTCCTTTTTGATAATCTTTTATTAAAAAAAAATTCAAATATGTCATCGAACTTTAAGAAAGATTCATCTATGTCATTCATTAAAAGTTTGACTAATCCATGTTATTGTCCTTTAAAAAAAACACTCATCCATGTCATTATTTTTTTCCTTTTCAGACAATTTTTAAATTTTTTGTTGATATTCATTCAACCTCAAATATTTCGTCAAATTTTAAGAAAAAAATCATTTATATCCTACGTTAAAAGTTTAACTAAATCTACGTCATTATCCTTTAACAACACACTCATGAATTATTTTTTAATTTCAATTTTACAAAATCAAAAAATTTTACCTCAATAAAACCCCAAAAAACTTAAACAATTTTCAATTTATTCTACGCATCTTTAATTTAAAAATACAATATTTGATTTTTACGATATACAAAAGAAATTAAGTTGAGTAGGTGATATAAGTGAACCACAATAATCCACGTAACTCACACACACAAAAAAAAAAGAGAGAAAGATCCTCTATAAGTGTTAATTAAAGGCAATAAGTAGGTTTGAAAATTGAGAAAAAGTAAACACACACACCGCGTCACTTTCCTATAAAAAGGAAACAAAATTTTTGCATGTTGTAATAATAAAGGAATTAGAAGAAGAAAAAAAATGAAAACAATTCAAGGTCAGAGTTCACCAACATCATTGACAATGGAGGTAGCAAGGGTCCAAGCAATATCGTCGATAACGAAATGCATGGACACAATACCATCAGAATATATTCGTTCAGAGAACGAACAACCTGCAGCGACAACGCTGCAGGGAGTGGTACTTGAAGTACCAGTCATCGACCTAAGTAACGTCGATGACGAAGAAGAGAAGTTAGTTAAAGAAATCGTTGATGCTAGCAAAGAGTGGGGTATTTTTCAAGTGATAAATCATGGGATACCTGATGAAGTGATTGAGAATTTGCAAAAAGTTGGTAAGGAATTTTTTGAAGAAGTACCACAAGAGGAAAAAGAATTGATTGCTAAGAAGGAAGGGGCAAAAAGTTTAGAAGGATATGGCACTAGTTTGCAAAAGGAAATTGAAGGCAAAAAAGGTTGGGTTGATCATTTGTTTCATAAGATTTGGCCTCCTTCTGCTATTAACTATCATTATTGGCCAAAAAATCCTCCTTCATACAGGTTTTTTCCTCTCATCCTTTCGTTTTTTCACAATATTACTCCCTCCGTTCTATTTCACGTGACAACATTTGATCAGACACTGCACTGTAAAATAAATTGTGAATTACATGGGATTAGTATAAAAATTCACAGAGAACTTTTTTTTCTGAAAATTTTCATACTAATTCCAGGAAAATGCTCATGTTATTGATAGTTTTCTTGTAGTGGGAGTTTTAAGAAATGATGAAGTTTTTAAATTGTTGCAAATTGTTTTGTAGAAAAAGTAAACTCACTTTTTCTCTCTTCATAAATATATATAATATTATGTTTAAAATTAGTAGGTGGAACTAATAAGGATAAAAAAGGATTTGTAAATTAATTACTTACGAAATGTGAAATTCTTTTAAGTACTAATAAAAAAGGAAATTGTGTCACATAAATTAGAAAGAAGGAGTGATAACTTGTATTAATGACGGAATTAGCGCTTTAACTAAGAAGGTTTAAAATTTGAATAAATAAATAATACAAACTAGCTAATGCGTCGGTGTTTTTTGTGTCCAAATTCACTAGTAAAATTTTTTATCTTTTTTTTTTAAAAAAAAAGAGTTTGTATATGCAATTTCTGTACACTCTTATAAATTTCCAACTTTATTTTAGATGAACACTGACCACAGGGGGCTCTACCTTGGTACAACAACATTAAAAGAGTCTTAAGTACCAATTTTAGAACCATTACCATTGGGCCAACTATATGATTTATTTATTGAGTGATCTATGTTAATTTTATTCAAATACCTATTGATTTTTACATAGATATATATATTTTGTAACGAAGTTAATGAGTGCTCGAGCACCCGACGGACACCACGTGGATCCGTCCTTGATACCTCGATGTACTATTATATCTAGAATATGAAATTAGTGGTAAATCAATAATAGATTACCTATTCTAACATATTAAAATAAATTAATAGTAATGAAAATTTATTTATGATGTGAGACATATATATATATAAGATAAACACTAGGAGTATTTACGTTATATACTGCGATACCGGTATGGGAAGGGAATATGGAAAAAAAATTATGAGATGATGAATTGAATTCTCGTAATTAATAAAATAAAAGTTTAAATAATTAGAAAATTATATATATAAATCAATTGTAGGACATCGGTCAAACAAATTAAAAGAAATTACATATGTTGAATGTCTAGAAGTGACTAAATTTCTAAAAACATATTAAAATTTTGAGTCACTCTCGAAATTCACATATGCTCACACAAAAAGCAAAGATGATAACATATATTATTTGAAATTTATCTATTATTCAAAATATTTAAATTGAGATGAATTAATTAACACATATTAAGTCCGTGCTTAAACAGGTAGTGGACCTCGTTTTTACTAAATCCATTTTTCTCAAAGTTCCTTTTGTGTATATACTCAACTACGTTCCACACTTAAATTCCTGCATTTATAATAATCGCGGGTTGTTTGGCACAAAGATTAGTAATGTAGGATTAAGTGTTTGCCCTATTTTGTGTTTAATTTAAAATTCTACAAAACTTCTTTTAAATTGTACCTTGAATTATTATGATATTTTATATAATTGAGTCAAGTTTGATAACTTCAGTACAATATTATTTTTGTATGACCTTCTAACTAGCTAGGAAAAAAACAATTTTGTCGCTATGTTTGTTATTATTTCCTCACTTGAATTATTTGTGGCTACATAATTCATTATAATAAATTGATCAGTCACAAAAGTCAATTTTAATTTCAATTTAAAACAAATATACCATCTACTTTTAATATAAAAAAGACAATTAATAATAGTGAAATGTGTTTACACATATTATAGTTTTGATATGTATACAACTTTATATAATCAGAAAATCACATATATATTAACGAATAATACATTCAATTAAGATCACAAACATCATACGATCATATATTTTACCTTTTAAATTGATAAATGTTAAACTAACTCTTTTTTTTTTTTTTGTTTAGGGAAGCAAATGAGGAATATGCAAAGTGTCTGAGAAAAGTTGCTAATAGTATCTTTAGGAGCTTATCACTTGGGCTTGGTTTGGAAGGCCATGAAATGATGGAGGCAGCTGGTGGTGAAGACATAGTTTACATGTTAAAGATCAATTATTATCCACCATGCCCAAGGCCTGATTTGGCTCTTGGAGTTGTGGCTCATACTGATATGTCCCATATCACCCTTCTTGTCCCAAATGATGTCCAAGGGCTCCAAGTGTTTAAAGATGGTCATTGGTATGATGTCAACTACATACCAAATGCTATAATTGTCCACATTGGTGACCAAGTTGAGGTATGTCTCATATTCCCTTCTTGTTGATCATTTTATCATTTTGGATGCATTGAACTTACTTAGGTTTCCCATACCCCAAACTTAATTGGACCATCACCCAGGATTCATATAGTCGACTTCAACTTTTCATGGGAATCAACCCATAGTAAGATTGTTGATAGTAAAATTTAGTGAGAACTCTGTTGATATATATATATATATATATATATATATATTATATATATATATTATATATTATATATAATATATATATATACACTGCTAGTATCAAGAATGTAGAAGTAGTGGTTCAGTGAATTGAATAAGGAGGCAGTCATATAAAATATTTGAATTGTTGGTTCAATAAGGGTAAATATATTGGATATGGTTCGATTTGCGAAATACCTAGTTATTTTTCACTAAAATTGAAATACCCTAGTTATTATTATAGGTATTTGGCAACTTCTGTATTATACAGGCGGAATTAGGATTTTCAATTTTATGGGTTCTTTAGAAAATAGTTAGATTTGTCCAAACAGATGTACGCGCTTCTAGCTCCGCCCTTGCCTTATACCATTTTCTCTCATTCTCTCTTTATGTTTGTATTTCTAAAAATGAATGTTTAATGGTTGAACAGATTCTTAGCAATGGGAAATACAAGAGTGTATACCATAGGACAACAGTGAACAAGCACAAGACAAGAATGTCATGGCCTGTTTTCTTGGAGCCCTCATCAGAGCATGAAGTTGGGCCAATACCTAAGTTGATTAATGAGGCCAATCCACCCAAATTCAAGACCAAGAAGTACAAGGATTATGTCTATTGTAAGCTTAACAAACTTCCTCAATGAAGAATTATGTATCCCCACCAATAATTAGCTTGTAATTTCATCAGTACTATGGTTTGTTCTATTATTATTATCAAAACATATATTACTATACACTTGAGACTTTTTGCTTAATTTTAAGATGTTCGATACAAGCTAATGAGGATGATATAAATGAGTGAGGACTTTTTTATTGATTGATTATATAAATAAAAGTTAAATCATCTCAATATTAGTTTTTCATATGTGTCATCAATTGACATTTGATGTCAATCTAGGTGGCTTATACTAAATTATTTCTTTATTTGATGGGAATATGAGATTATCAAAGACTTAAACTGAATTATTTCTTTAGTTTGAATGATAGTGTGTTGGATGAAAAGAAGTTTAGAACTCAAATAACTCTAGGAATTTTTAAGCTTTTAATTGAACTCAATTATATTATTTTTGGAAAAGAGACATGTTTGCCCTTATTCTTTTAGAAAAGATGCTAAAAAGATCTGTAGTTGAACTCAATTATATTATTTTCGGAAAAAAACAAATCATGTTTGCCCTTATTCTTTTAGAAAAACGCTAAAATAATGTGTAATTAAACTCAATTATATTATTTTTGGAAAAAAATCATGTTTGCCCTTATACTTTTAGAAAAGAGTATTATTCATTTATTTGTCTTTCGTCATACTCTTTTGATAAAATTAACCTCTACCACAATAAACAACATACTAGGACAGATTATAGAAACGTGAAAAAGAGTCATATTTGTCCTTGTACATTTAAAAAAGTGTATTATTCATTTATTATCTTTGGCCATACTCTTTTGATATACCTCTACCAGAATAAACAAGATACTAGGATAGATTATAGAAACAATAACAAACAATGATAAAAAATAAAAAAACATGAAGTACATTAAGTATAACTAGTACCATTGCAAACATTAGTAACTTTATGCAAGACAACACTACAATTACCTACTAAAATTATACCCTAATATGTGTCCGTCGCACCCTCTTATCTAAGGTCATGTCCTCGGTAAACTGAAGTTGCAATATAGATCATGTCTTATCACCTTTCCCTGATGCTTCTTCTGTCTACCTATGCTTCTCCTCGTACCCTTTAATTTGTAACCAGCCCTTTGCACATCCTTACTAGTGCATCTACACATCATTTCTTTACATGTCCAAATCATCTGACTCTTTCTTCCCTTATATCTTATCCATTACATAGGTCATTTCTATCTTATTTGAGATATCTTGATTTTTGATCTTATAGCTCCTAGTGTAACCACACATCCACATGAGCATCCTTATCTCCTACACATGCATCTTCTTGACATCAGAGTTTTGACTGGTTAACAATCCACTTCATACAATAATGTTGGTCAAACCACCTCTTAGAACTTACCTTTGAGTTTAGGGGGTACCTTCTAATCACACAAGACTCTATAGGCAAATCTCGACTTCATCCATGACGCACCAATACGTTGTGATATCATTCGTCGATGCCCTACTCCCCTATAGACTATAGTTCCAAAATACTTGAATTTGTCTCTCATATGGATATTTTTTTTATGTCAAGCCACACTTTCATTCCTACTTCAGGCATTACATCATTGAATTTGCACTTCATATACTCTGTCTGAGTCCTTCTTATATTAACCTAAACCTTTTAGTCTCTCCACTCTAACTTATCACTAACTCTATTGGACGTATCATTAATCAATATTATATCAACCACAAATAATATATACCATGACATCTTTACTTGAATGTCACGTGTCAATTCATCTATCACCAAAACATATTGAAGCAGACTAAGAATTAATCTCTAGTGTAATCCCATTTCTACAGAAAAGTCTCTTATTACTGTTTCAACATGTATTTTAAATCATTGGTTAATGTATTTTATCATCCGAATGTAGGCAACTGATACACCTCTTATCTCTAGGCATCGTTGCAAGCCTTTCCTTAGGACTTTGTCATGGGCCTTCTCAAATTCAATGAACATCATATGTAAGCTCATCTCCCTTTCTTCTTATTTCTCCATCAGTCTCCTCACAAGATAGATGACTTTTGTGGCCAATCACCCTAGTATGACTCTAAATTGATTTTTCAAAATTGCTAAGTGAAATCCCAATTGAATAATCATAAACATAAGCTTATCAGCATCCATGTGAAAGAATAATTAAGTTACTAATCCAAATAAAAACATCATCGGGTAGCTCCTTAAATTATGTGTGAGAAAATCTTTCACTATTCATGATTTCTTATGTCATGCATATGCGAGAAAATATTTCACAATTACATTGATGCTAATCTTAAAGCAACCTAGATCATAATTCATTCATTTTTCATAAATCATGTATACGAAAACATCTTTCAAAGGTTTCGACTTTCTCCATAACTTTGTACGGTCTAGTCTAAAATCCTAGGGTTCGTAGACCCCAACCGTAGAATACATGTTCAAGTCTAAAATTTTACTAAGTCTGAAAAATAATGATTTTAATTGATTCCAAAATTTGTGGGTGTTGAAATATTTCTTACCATATTAAGTGAGGCCTTTTCTATTATTAGTTAATTCAATTAAAAATTAAAAATTGAACAAGACAAGTATTCACCAAATATGCACCTGAAAAAATATAAAAAGGAGAGTAAAATTGTCATGAAACGGAAACAAATTCTCATTAATTGATATTTTTATTTAAGAAATTTTCAATACGATTATTATGTGTAATATTCTAAAATTTCAAGTTATGCTACTCAAATATACATATTAACCAAAAAAAAATGACAACAAGAATCTACTTCGTACAATGACATAAGTGATTAATGTTTTGTTAAAACTTAGAATAGCTCATCCATATAAATAAATATCACTACTAATTAATTACATTATATTCTATGCAAAACATAACGAGAATTATATTTTTCCTAACATTTAGCCTATCGAAAAAACTACACATGCTCGCCTAGGAAGATGGTATTGAACTTTTTGTCATTATTTTTTATTATATTAAATGAATAACTTCCACAAAATGTAACTTATTATAAGAGCTAAAGTTTCGACTAAAGAAAAGAAAGTTGAATGACAACCGAAGAAGTGAACTGAAACACTTAGAATTTTCATATAGTTACTATATATTAATTAAGTTGAGAATTAATATATGCCTATTGGAATAATTGAGATGGAGAATGAGATAGAGGATTATAATTTAGTTGAGAGGGAGATGACGTAGAGAAAAGAAAAAAAAATTCATCTCAATATAATGTCCATTGATGATTATTAGAATTTTTTAGATTTGATTTTGAATGGTCATGTTATCAGATTCTTTTGCTAATAACACCTCAAGTTAATCGGGTGGTCAATACTGATGGTGTTGCATTTTTTAATAATTTATTTTCTAATTCTCAATAGTAAAAAAAATTACTATTTCATTAAATTTTCAAGTTCCACTAATTTGAGAGATCAAAATTGTAAGTTAATGAAAAGTTATATATACCTAGTCATATCATATCATGATCAAATCACATACAACTAAGGGGAACTTTTACATATAGCCATTTAAAAATAACCTAATTACTCTCCATAGCTATAGTTTGATATTTACAATTCGTAGCTACATGTTATGAAGAAGAGGAGAAAACAAATGAGAGAAAGGTAAATTGTATAGGTATATTGGTTAGATAATTGTATATTATACATATGTATTTGCATATATGACAAATGAGATTAGGAGAGGAAATAGAGAGGCGAGAGAGGGAGGAGAGAGGAGAGAGAGCAGAGAGTGAGAAAGAGGTAAATTCTATATGTATATAATTGTAATTATACATATACATTTGTATATATGGCAAGCGAGTTTGGGAGAGGAAGGAGAGAGGCGACCCAGATTGAGTAAGGGAGAAGAGAGGGAGTGAGAGAGGGCGGAGAGTGGAAGAGGTGAATTGTATATGTATATAGATTAAATAATTGTATATTATGCATATGTATTTGTATATCCTAGCTAATTATAGAAACTCGAAATCAGCCCACGTAATTAATGAATAATGTTAGTCGTGAGTGATAATTATAGCAAACTTATGATGAGCAATTAAATAGTATAAATTTACTTAACCACGTAATTTTCCCAACTAATAAAAATGATATTTATCAAAAAGAAAATGTGAATTAGAAAGTACAAAAATAGCCCATTTTAAAAGAATCACTATAAATGTTAAGGTCAATTGAGCTACAATGAAGTTACAACAATTTGTTAATACAACTTGACAAGTTACCTCCTTAATATGTGCACTTAATAAATTAATTCATTACCTCAAAATTTTCATTTCCAATTTTGCAATATTCTCTTGCATCTCTTGTTGTTTCTTTGGAGCTTGGAAACAACAACTATATATATATATATATATATATATATATATATATATATATATATATATATATATATATATATATAATATATATATATATATCAACGATTGATCGTGTATATTTGATACTCTAGTTGAAATTTTCAACCCAGACAGGCACAGAGTATATAAGTGTCCCCAGGACGAATGATATAAGCGTTGTACACAAAGCGTACACATATGCTCTCCATGGATCCTTGCTTCCTCTCATTGCATGGAATTCAGCAATGAAAGTGGAAACTGTACTTAAACAACCCAATAGACCAAACTGGATACCAGAAGCAACAGTATCACATGTCTCTGTGTTGACCTAAACATTAGAAAATACACATACAGTTAACCTTAATATACAGTAAGATTATGACATGAAGCCTTTATGTTAAAAGAAGTATAAGTAAACTTACTGCTTTCTTCAAGGTCGCAAGTGCTGCCATGACACAAGCTGCAGATACATTGGCAATCAAAGTACCGAAGGGCACCCATTTGAGCAGGCCTGATTTTCCTAAGCCACGTCCATTTAGTCGTGCTAAGAACCATCTGATCCACACACCAAATGGACCAACTATGCAGGCCAGCCACAACTGTGCTTTTGGGCTGCCGCTGCTGAATTCATGTACCTCCAGTCCTATGCTCATACCCCATAGCGATGCTAGAATGAGTAGAAGAAAGAGTATAATAATTAAATGGCGCTTACAGCTATCTACTCTCCAATGGTAGTCGGTGCCTGAGTTGGATGAATTCATATTGGCTCTTCTGTAGAGCCAATTGGCACCTTTCGCAGTCTCAATTCCAAATATGATTGAGTAGGCAACAAGAAATAAACCTACGAGAGTTTGTAGCATAACAATAGTAAGTTAAAAAAAAAAAAAGGACATGATGGCTCCTCTGAAAAAACAAGCAAGATATAAAAAGGAAAAAAAATAATTTATGACGTTATATCAACACCAGCACAAAAAATAGCATATACCCAGAAGATAGCCAAGAACTACAAAAACCCACTGCCCTTCAACACTAAGCTCGAGCATCTTTTGGTTCCAACCACTGAAAGTAGTAAGGCTTCCTAGAAAACCAGTTGACAATCCAATTGCTAATTGACTTGAAATTCTGGAAATGTCCTCTTTAAAGACCACACCAAACCAACCCATCAAGAACGAACCGACCTTTAGCAGGTAAAAATAAATTGTATGAGGTCAAATAACAAAATACAATTGGCAGAAATGAGTTACAAAGAGACATATGAAAATGCCAAAAGCGCATGTTCTTGGTTGAGCATATATCAAGTTAAGACCTTGCTGATCAAGAATGTAGAGAAGTATAAACAAACAAATGATTGCAATTACATATGAATATATTCTAGAGCGGAATAACCATGTTGTCCATTCAACAAGCATGATAACCCTATAAACCTTACCAATATTCCAATATATTCGGCAAGGTGTAAATAAACATCAGGTTCGTATGATATGTTACAGTTCATTCTATTCTAGAGTGGAATGTGTTTGATAGTATCTTCTAAACTAAGAGCAACTACATCAAATATTCAACATATTGTGAGAATTCCTTCAACTTGCACTCATAGAATGAATTTTTTTCTTGCCTACTTCAAATAACAATATTTCTTAGCTTAAGAGAAGTCAGAACAATATGATAAACAGTAAAATTAAATTGATATTGCTACTATACACAAACAGGCAGTATATATTTGATCTCTTATAACCTGGATAAATTTCCATGTTTTTAACTAAATCCCGCCTATTGGCATATTCATATATTTTGCTTGTTGCATGAAGCAGATAAACAAGTACAGAAGAGAAAAAAAGAATGGTATACCATGTTAGAAGGCAGGTCCAGATACATATAACTATGATCACTTGTGGCACCAACTATTCCTGGTCCGAATAATTTTTGGAGACCATACCTCAGCAAAACCTGCAGACTATTACGTAATCAGATCCCTGTAAAGTTGCACTATCTTCTGGTGCTATTTTCGCCAAATAAGTACAAAGTTGATTTCTGGTATTCAAAAAAAAACACAAAGATATAATCATACAAGAAAAGGTACAAATGGACTTTCTAACAAGCCAATCACCTAAAAAAATTGATGGTCCTAGACGACAGCATATATAGCTCTGGACATTGACAAAATACCATACTTCCCCTTCTATTTGGGAAGGCAAAAATGTACTATGCAAAGTAAAGGAATCGATGACCATTAAATATTTACTGGACTCGAAATAAAACACATTGTACATTACCCCCAATATACCAAATACAGCTAGAAACAAGAGGCATGAAGTATACTCCAAAACCCATGGCACCTCTGTTCTTTCATCCTGCAAGAAGATCACGGCTTGTCAGAACAAATGTTACTGGAGAAGAAAGATTGGAATACATAGAATAAGCTTACAGGCAATTTAACCATACTCACATTCTTTTTATGATCGGGTTGAGAGATTAATTTTATCGGGGATACTGGAGTAACACTACTCGTAGCATTGGACCCGAACATTGTGTCCTCTGAAATGGGAACAACCACTCTATGTTCTGGTGCATTTTCACCGATTAATCTTAGCCTGCCACTCCCACTGTACCTATTGCTTTGAAGTTCACGATCCCCGATATCTCCTGCTTCTGATACAGATTCATTTTCATCATCATCGTCATTCAGATGTTTAGGAAGAGAAAGTGATAAACTCAACGAACGCCTCCTGAGAGAAGAACTGGCACTGCTTGTACGAGATGATCCGAATTTTCTAAGCTCAGAATCCTTATTCTCACAATCCATGATCCTTCACCAGAACTTCATTCCTATTGAAGAAGCTAAAAACTTTTATGTTTAGTCAACTGACAAGGTAAACTAATGATGCATATCATTGCATTAACAAATGATTCATAGCCAACTACTCCATTTGTGGAAGCTTACAAATAGCATGAAAACAAGCGATGCTACCTACTTAAAATATTCGTATGATGTCAAACTATGAAATAAAGTAATATATCCGTAGCCATGACAATACAACGAATCAAAATATCAGGAGAAAAACACTTAATCATCAAGACAATTGGAAACTTGAGTAAAACTGCTGAAAGCTTCTTCTAATTTTGGAAAAACTCCATTCACATTTCTATTCAGATCTTCTATCATGAAAAGTCGTCTAGATATTTCGTTTTGCTAAATAAATTCATCATAAATAAAAAGGGACCAACATAAACTTGATTCAAATCACTTTCTGCATATTGTTCTCAACACAAATCGATAAATAAACAAGAGGAGAGCAACGACTTCATAGATCAACTCCCATTGAAAAACAGGAAACTTGTGCAGTAACAATTTAATAAAGAACAGTTTACTCCTCCTCCAACAACAACAACATACCCAGTGAAAGTGTACACATACCTTACCACTACCTCGAGGTAGAGAGGCTGTTTCCGAAAGACTCTCAAGACTAAGAAAACAGTGAGGAAAAAACATAGTACTAACAAGGGAAGCAGTGCAAATCCTATTGGAAATGAATAAGAAGAGTGCGATAATCGAAACACGATAAATATCAAAAGCAAGAACTACAATCCAAGAAGCAAGATAATGCACTATTAACTTGGAAGTTCAACCTTGACTTCTTCCTAAAGGACATTTTCAACTTAGCTATTGTCAAAAAAGATGTCTTGTAATACATAATACATGTGCAATAATTCTCCCAGATGTTATTAAACATGAGTTTGATTCCACCTACCTCTAACAAATACTATGACAAAACTTGATTGAAATATATATAAATAACTTCATTATTTGAACATCAATCATAAATCATTACAAAATCAATTTTCAACAATTTAGGCATGGACCCATTTGTTTAGGAGCAAAGAAAACAATAGTTATGTACAAATTAAGTGGACCCAATGACAAATTGCATGGTTGGTAACTTTTCAAGCAAAGGCATAAAGGCAAAAAGTGAAGAAAAATCTTGTCAAAGTTCTACAGCCAATTGCATCCCCACATAATATTATAAAGTAATTAATTTATGTTCTCCACTAACGGAACAACCTGCGGAGTAGAAAACAATAAAGTGAATTTAACCATTTTCATTAATAAATCTAAGTTCATACCTTGAATCGAAGAAGTATGAGTAGATAGAGATGCAATTATTTTGAAAAGAGAAAAATAAAAATCCAAACCCAAAAACCCTGTTTGAAGAGATTTTGGGAGGATGAAATTATTATTTTATTGTTATGGTATTGACCTTTTTTGGGAAATAGGGAAGGATGAGATATGGAGCATTGATGGTGGCTCTTGTGGTGATTGACAAAACGGCATTCATGTTAGCCTCTGCTTTTTATTTATTTTGATTTTTGATAAAAGAGAAGTGATTGCGACAAAAGAGAGGACTTTAGAAAATTGACACTTGGTACCTATCACACACTGCACAAAATCGTTTTGGCTTCATTTTTTCTTCAAAAACAATATTATACTCCTCAAATATATCAAGGCTAAAATAGGACCTAAATTATAATTTAATTTGTGGTAACACCCTGCACACATATATTTTAAAAGGGTTGTCCGATACGATGCATCATGAAAAATAATATACGTATTATATATGTTATTATTTAAATTTGTAGAAATTTGAGTATGTGAATTACATTGTTTTATATGACGTATAACTATAAATTTATTTTATATTTTTTTGGTCAAATTATTGTTGGCCCCATGACCATTTTATTAAGGGCAACTTTCACATATAGTTAACAAAAAATTCATATTTGTATGTCATAGCAAAGTTTGCATAATTGCGTTCCACAGCAAACATAAAACTGTATAATTCGCTATACATATACTGTATAATTCGCTGGCTTATTTCGCTGCAATTGTATAATTCACTATCCTATTTCACTGCAATTGTATAATGCACAATTGTATAATTCGTTGCCTATTTCGCTGCAATATTTTTATAAAATTTGTTTTGCATACAATTGAATCGAATTAAAATGTATGTATACTGCATAATTATAAGTGTATGGTAAGAAAATATATGTTTTTCTCTCGCTTTATACAAAAACTGAAACACAATATGAACACATGTTCCTCCTCCTCTTCTTTACGCTTGCACTTCCCTATTTTATATCTGATCTTACTTTCTTTTCTTTCCCTTCTTTGAACTGTTCTATTTGACTTTGTGCTTCAAGCGCTCTTTTGCTCTGGTGTCGAGTGACCTCCATGCTTGCTTGTTAGAGATGATGTTGTACTCCTACTTGTTCGATGAAAGATTTTACGTGCTAATGTATATTAGCAAGAGCTTTTTTAATTATTTTGGTTACACACCTTCTGTTTCAGATTAAGAACTTGATTCTAGCCTGTCATTAGATTTTATTTGTTTTATTTCTATCCTGATGGATGACATCTGTGTTTTGTCAATATTAATGATGCATTTTATGTTGTTGGTGATTCCGCTAACTTTCTGAATTTCTTTTTATCTATGCTAATGATTATAAGATTATCTAAATAATCCGTAAATTGATTGTCCTCCATGTGCAACATTTTGTTGTTGTACTTCTCTCATTAATGATTTCTGCAATTTTTCATGGTACTCTCCATGTTTGTTGAATAAAGTGTTGGGTTTTAGCAAGTGTGAATGGGAAAAGAAAAGAGAGAATATCAAAAGTGAGGGAACTACTTTGGAGGAAAAATGAAAAGTCATTTGCAAAGTGCAAATGAAAAGTCATTTCTTTGGATTTGGATTTGGATTTAGCAAATGATGTGATTGATTGATAAATTTTTTGGACAAAATTTATTTAATCATTTTTGTTAAATCAAATAAATCCTGTTAATATTATCTCTTATAAATTTGCGGGTAACAGTAACATTCCGAAAAGTCATTACTTTTCCGAAAAGTCGTTACTTTCCAAAAAGTAGTTATTTTCCTAACAGACAATTTTTTAAAAAGTTGTTATTTTTTCCAAAAGACACAACTTTCTGGATAAAATGGGTCTGAACAGATTTCACTGAACAGACATGTTCCTTGCTGAAAATGGCTATAAAAGGAAGTCAATTTTTGATTTTTTAATCACTGAAAATTTTTTCTTTCTCTGCATTTATTTTTCTCTAAAACAAAATCAAAGTGTCGATCGACTGAGTCTGTGTGACTTGTTGCTGTTCTTCAGTTCATTGAAGTTAAAGAAGTTTGAGGTACCGCTATTTCTTTAACAGGTTTAATCCGTTTTATCTTGGGAGAAATTAATCCATAACCTTGGGTACAGTGAGGGGATTAAATTTCTTAAGGACACATGGTAGTTTCTGTGGACTCGGATTAATTCTTGTATTTAAAAATATTTTTTTTCTGCTTCATCTTGATTCTGTTTCTGTTTATTAACTTTATAAATACAAGTTATTGTAAGAATAACATAAAGTTCTTTAGAGTGAGTGAATCACATTCAATAACCATGTTCTGCATACTCTTTCTTGCACTAAACTATAAGGTCTCCTGTATTGCTCTTGCCATCATCTATATTCGTAGCAATACCAATTCTTTTCGCCTGTGCATAAATGAGGCCTCCAGTTCTGTTTCTTATCTTGAAACCATGCGCACTCTCTCCTGAAATTCGTTTTCTCCCCCCATTTGTATTACTCCCTCCGTTTCACAAAGAATAGTCTAGTTTGACTTGGTACAGAGTATAAGAAAATGATGAAGATTTTTGATCATATGGTCCTAAATTAAAAGTTATGTTAAATGTACAAAATTGCCTTTTAATCTTGTGGCCTTAAACATGCCACGTGGAAAATTATAACCAAAAAAAGAAAGAGATCATTCTTTTTTAAACAAACTAAAAAGGAAAGAAGGTCATTCTTTTTTAAACGGAGGGAGTATAATTTAATTGATCTTACTCCGATAAATTTTGCCGTACAATTTGGTAGTAAATCCTTGGCTAATAAGCTCCTATTATTTTCACTATTTCATGTCAAGATTTTGTAGTTGTTTTGAACTCTGAATTGTTAACCATCACCTTTAATTAATTGCTCTTTTTCACTTGTAGTACGAACCCTTCAAAGGTGGACTGACCTTTATGTTTGATATGATTTCTTCTCTTCCACAAACTCCACATTGTGAGAGTTGAAATACCCCTAAAAATATGTTTGAGCTTTGTAGGAGCTTTCACATACCACTAACTCGTGATCATCTGCATCAAAATTCTTCCTTCTGTGTCCAAACCTGCACATGAAGCAAAATACATTCAAAGTTTTTGGGCCATGGAAAATGTTAGAAAAAAATGTAACATTGCTTTCATTTGTTGTATCTCATAACACTAACATTTGGAGACAATGTTAATTTGTATTCTTGTTAGATTGTCATCTGTGACGATCCCCCCTTTTCACGCCCTTTATGAAAAGAAATTAATCTTAAAAGACAAGTTTTTCGCTCAAATCATATCATATGTTTTTCTCTTCTCCATTTTCTTTCTCATTAATTCTAAGTTGATTTAACTGAAAAAGAACCCTTCTGAATATTCACCATAATTAAGCGAATAGAGTATCTAATACATCATACATCGATCTAAAATTCACTCCTTCCTTTGATTTTGGTAGACACAGTGTTTTTCAAGAAATTCGATATTTCCCTTTTATTCCTCATATGTGACAACTTTGTCATAATTTTATGAATCTGATTTATTATGCCCTTAGGAGGATTCATTGTCGACATAAGATAAATAGGCATTGATCGTAAAACATGAGCAATAAAAACATACCTTTCCTTATAAGTCAAAAGTTGATTCTTTCATCCCATCACTCTTTAGGCAACTTTCTTTATCAGCTCTTTAAAATATAATTTTTTTCCCTCCCGTTAGAAAAGTTGGGCATCCAAGATATGTAAAAGGAAAGACACTTTGTGAGACTCCAGTAGTTCTTTTAATTCTCTGACAAACAAATTGAGAAACCCTTCTCATGCAGATATGCATAGCCTCTGTTCAGGTTTATGAGCTGCCCTGACACGTGTTCATATCTCCTCAAAATCTTCATCATTCTTTTCATTGACCTCAAATCTCCTCAAAATCTTCATCCGTAACTAAGAGGTTTTAAATTTGAGTCTCTTTAGATACAACGTCACCTTTCTTAAGGGTTGTTTTACACACACACACACACCCTACACCTCATACACACACCTCACAATGTGAGACTTTTCCGAGCAAATTTGAATTTAATTGTGCTCTAATATGAATATTAAATATCGAAAGAAAAAAAAAAGATAAACGAGTGTTCAAAGATAAGTAACTGATTTATGAGTTAGCATTCCTACATCATAATGTTAATCATGATAGTTCTTTCTTTTTAAATATTTGTCTGCATATTTATTCTTGTCAATGGTATTGTAGTAGTGTCAGTTAATTATTTCTAGTTTTAATATTTTTGTGTTTCATTAATTTAAATATATTATAATCCTTCAAATAATTTTTAAAAAAGTTAATATTTAAAGACTTTTGTTGGACTAACATACAACAGCGCCCATGGCCTAATGGATAAGGCGCTTGACTTCTAATCAAGCGATTGTGGGTTCGAGTCCCACTGGGCGTGAACTTCTTTTGTCAATATTTTTATATGACGTCTGAATACATATTATTTTATAATATATCGTATTATTTTAACAAATACAATATTTGATAGGATCATTATTGTTTTTGTCGTTATATAATGTCATACATATAGCAAAGAATAAAATAAAATTATTAATAGTTGCTAAAGATCAACACGCACATTATTTAATATATCGTATTATTTTAACAAATACAATATTTGATAGGATCATTATTGTTTTTATCGTTATATAATGTCATACATATAGCAAAGAATAAAATAAAATTATTAATTGTTGCTAAAGATCAACACACACATTATTTAAGTTATTGTCAGTAATTTATTGCTTTCTAAAAGCATTTTTGGTAGTGTTCGTAGATGGTTTGTGTTAATAGTGATATATTATATGATAATAAAACATTGCATTTTTTTTAAGGGAAAAGATAAATATCTCTTTTTCTTTCGCTTTAATCATTGAAATATATAAAAGTATTTTTAGGCAATGTCATGTTTCTGCAACCACCTTGAAAATGTATTCAAATGCAATTTGAAAATTGGTGTGAATTATATTGACACTAGGAGAGATGCTATGTATATTATATTGTATGTAAAAAGTTCTAAAAACTTCAACAAATTATGAATTTTGAACTCGTAATTAAAAAAAAATAATGACTTAAATTGAAATAATCTAAATGTATATTATATTGTATGTAAAAAATTCTAAAAACTTCAACAAATTATGAGAACTCACAATTAAAAAAAATAATGAATTAAATTGAAATAATCTAAATGTAAATGTCTTAAATTTTTGGAATGGAGAGATTTGGTAGTCTTGCAAATCTCATCCTAGGCTACTTGAGAATTAAGTGCAACGTTTCTATTTATCGACATATCTTACATGTCGAAAAATATAAAACATGCATCTCTAGCTCACAACAAAAATTAAGATCTGCATACGATACAAGATTATACCTATTAGTATTGTGTAGCTAAGAAAAAAATAAAAAATAAAAATTAAGATCAACATATGATACGAAATTATACATGTTGACGTTGTGTAGGTAGAAAAAAAAGCATAAAGACAACAAAAATTAAGACCTACTTACGACACGGGATTATATTTGTTGGTGTTGTATAGGTAGAAAAAAAACATAAAAAAATTCCAATTTGCTGGATTCGAACAAGCGACCTAAAGATCAAGATCTGCATACAATACGAGATTATACCTATTGGTATTGTGTAGGTAAAAAAAAAGCATAAAAAAACAAAATTTAAGATCTGCATACGATACAAAAGTATACCTATTTGTATTGTGTAGGTAAGAATAAATAAATAAATTTAAGATCAGCATATGATACGGGATTATGCATGAAACATTGTGTAGGTAGAAAAAAAAAAGCATAAAAACAACAACAATTAAGACCTACTTACGATACGAGATTATATTTATTCGTGTTACATATAGAAAAAACATAAAAAAATTCCGACCTGCCGGATTCGAACCAGCGACCTAAAGATTATCTGCCAGGCTTTTCACCAACTACAGTCTTCCGCTCTACCAACTGAGCTAAGGTCGGTTGCTGTTAAATGAGTCAAACAAATATTATTTAACTAATAGTTACTCTCTCTTTTTGAGTAATCTTTATGAGTAGGCTAATAGTGTAAGCTATGTATATTCTATTTTCTCTGTTTCATAATAGTTTATTCACTTTATCTTTTATATATTTCTTGAGTTAATGTAATCTAATTTAATTTTTAAAATCAATTAAAATTAATTTATTTAAAAACATAACATGACAATTAAAAGTGAATATAGAGAGTAACCAGAGAGATCATTTTTTTCTTCATAAAAGCATAAACGGCCTATCAATTTTTTTAAAAAAACAGAAGGGACAATTTGGTCCTGAGGAAGCTAGATCTTTTTTTAATTTAAACCCTATTTTTCTTTCTCGTTCCATGGTCAACGAGAAATGTAAAAAAAAAAAAAAATTAATACTAGTAATATTTCTTTGTTTCTTATTGTTTGGGTCACATAATTATGATTGTAAGTTGATAGCAAATAGTAATTAAATTAAGTTATTGGTATATTAACTAATTAACTTGCTTACATTTACTTATCTGTATAATTTTTCTTTAGAGGATCGTTGTAACGTAATAAAGTAACGTTATCAAATTTTCATAAAAACAATTTCAGCAATTAAAATTAATCTCAAAAATAAATTCACCAAACAGAAACTCTAGTGATTTTTCTATTGAGTTTTTAAGTATTACCACTAGTAAATTAATTTTTATAACTAAAGTAATAAATAAGTCTTTTAAACGTGGAATTTGAAATCCAAAAAATAAAATATATTAATGATTGCTAGAACAAATAAAAATAGCGTAATAGTGTAAAAATCAATTACATCTAAGGGCATGTTCGGTCATGTAACGTAAAATCATGATATGATATCATAATATGCAATCATGAGATGAAGTAAAAATTTTGTTGAACGTGCGATATAAAATTTTTGTGTTGTATATTTTCTAATAAACATAAGAATCTCAAAACTATTAAAATAACGTAAATTGTTTATTTAATTTTATTAAATAAACAAAAATTATAAAATCGCATGATAAATATTGTAAATTATGTAACTGTTTCATCTAACTTTAATTCAATAAAAAAAATGAACATAAATTGCAGTGTATACTAGTTTTAATATTATCCTCCCACATAGTACAAACAATCTTCTAACGTTGAATTTGCATTTTTAGATCATATGACCAAGAAGACGGACCAACATTGTTATTTTGAGTCATTTGTTGGTCATCATTCACGACTGTATTTTCATGCTCATATATCATAAATATTTCATCACTCATCTCGTATTTTCGCAAATAATTAAGTAAATTTGTGCAAGTTATGACGATTTTTACTTGTGTGTCAATATCATATGATTCATGCTTTGTTTCACTTTTGTACAATCGCACATATTCAGTGCATTAATTTCGTCTTAAAATCAAACCTATTGAAAATAGTGATTATCAAACATATATTATCAATTTTGTCATTTTTCATATTAAATTGCTTTAAACATTTTCATATGTAGCCGAAAAGAGAACTTTTTTCAGTATTATGACTCCCTGCATTCTTATATATATTTACCAAATCAATTCTTACTTAATCATTTATATTCATCAAATTTAAATAATAATAAATTTTATATTGGTAAAAATAATAAATTTTTTAAAAGTAATTATGTGATTATTAATTTTAATTATGTATAAAATAATTAATTAGTAGATATAAATATGAGTTGATTTTAATAAAATATAAATTTGTGATTTAACTAATGTATTTGTTGGCTTATTATTTAGTTTTCTCCACCTTTAGCGACAGCTTTAATTGGTTGTATTTTGACAGGTCAACTTCTATGTAGCTCATGTGATCCATGTGTATTTAATATTTTTTGTGAATAAGATTTGAAAATTTTTCGTGCATCAATATTATATATAATTAATTAACTAGTGAGGTATAGATTTTTTTAAAAGTTTATTTCAAAAAACTTGTTATACGTTTCACCTTTATGAAGGAATATTGATTGTATTGAAGTGTTAACCTAATAAGGGAATACATGGGAGATATATATAAGAGATATAGGAAGGAGTACTAATCCTAATAAGACTAGGATTAAGGAGTACTAATCCTAATAGGACTAGGATTAGTACACAGTAAATACTAATATTATTTTATACTATTTATTTAATACTATCTGTTATTATATAGTAACATATTACTCACATATATTACTTAAAAAGTAATTTTTCTTAGCCCTAAAAATGACATGATAAAAAAAATAAAATAAAAATAAAAATAGGCATATTAGCTTGAAGTTAATAAATAAAAATAAAGTTTAGTTCTTTTTTTTCAACGAATCCCATGGCCCACGTCTTTTCTTCTTCACACCACATTCATTGTCCCCTTTCCATATTCTTTTTTTCATCACACTTTTAAATTTATTTTATCATAATTTTAAAGTACAATTATTTTTTTGATTCACAAGTAGGTTTATTAGTGAATAATTGTAATTTATCTAGAAAATTTTTGATTGATTGTCTTCATCTTTTTCATTTTTTTTGACTTTATAAAAAAATAAATTGATTGTTAATCAATTTTTGAGTTTTACTGTGATAGAAACTTTATGAGTTTGGTGGTGATGGATGATAAAAATTAAAAGAGGCAATTGAAGAAGAAAAAATTGATATTAATAATGATAGTAGTGATATTTGATGTTGGATGACAAAGAAGAAGCAGAATTGAAGGTGATAATGTGGTGATAGAACAAATCGATAGCGAAAGTGGTCAAATATGATTTTTTTGATAAAATGAGAATTGAGTGAGTGAAATTTAGTGATGAAAAAGATATAATAGTTAAAAAATTAAAGTATAATTAGGGATTAATTAGAGAAAAATATAGTTAACAAAATAAAAGTTAATTAATAAAGAAAAAAATAAAAAAATATAATTTATGACATTACGTTAATGTGGCAAGCTAGTATAATAACCACATAATATGAAAATGGTATTACAAGTATCATAATGGTAATAAATTCACTTTTAAATAGTATAAATATGTAATAAATTATTGTGATAATTTAAACGTATCATTAAGAGCCTATTTGGCTCAGCTTAAAAGCTGGTCAAACTGACTTAAAAGCTGGTTTTTGACTTATTTGACTGTTTGACAATACTCAAAACAGCTTATTTTAAGTTAAAAAAAACTTATTTTAAGCCAAAAGTTAAAAGCTGGGGTAGGGGTGCTTTTTTTTTTTTAGCTTATAAGCTGTTTTAAGTTGACCACATTTTTATGTTTTTCCCTTAATATTTTTATACAATCTCCAAATTATCCATATAACCCTAACATCTCTTTCTTCTATTTTTCCCTATTCACGTTTGGCATAACAACTTCAGCACTTTTATCCAAACGCATAAAAGCTTATTTTAAAAATAAGTTTCAGCACTTTTAAAAGTACTTTTTTAAAGCTGCTTTTATTAAGCCCATCCAAACGGGCCCTAACTTTTGAAGACAAACTCAAAGGAGAATCTATGTTTTTTCCCAATTAATAAATGGAAAATCATGATATAAATATTGCAAGGGGTTTTAATACCTCATTAGCATATTTGAAGACAGAGTTGTCCCTCAAAAAAAAAAAAGTTTCATATCATTTCCAATGATTTCGTGGATGATATTTTTATAAGAAAAATAATAATTAAAGATTATGCTATTTTCAATTTATCCAAAACACTATATAAAAAGTAAATTCACCTTAACTAATGCAAACAATATATATACTCTTTCTCAATTTATATGACATGTTTTTTTGTTTTTTTTTAGAGTCAAATAATTTTAATCTGATAAAAAATTTGCGTATGAAATTTTTATTTTTTCCTAAATAAAATTTATCTATTTGTAAACTAAGTAGAAAGTATTATAAGTCACAATAATTGACTATCTAAAAATATAAAAAAATTATGATAAAAATAGATTAGTTTAAATCTCGAAATACGAAATGTGTCAAGGACAGTAAACATTAGGAGAAATAATTCATATATTATATATTATATTATTTAGTATTATGTTTGGCAAAAATTTGAACCTATGTATAATTGATCTATGATATTAGAGGTATTATTAATACCTTCCATTTGGATGTATCAGTAATACATATGATTTAATACCATGAAATAAGTTTATGCAAAGACAAAAATATCTCTCTAATCATTCTAATTCTTTTGTTTATTTTCTTGATTTTATGTTTTATATTTGTACTAGTAAATTTATTTAAATAACTTATTATAAATTATTTAGAAGAGTTGTTTCTTATAAATAAATCCAATACAAATCAATATAATATTCAAAAGTAGATGATTTATCTTTTTCAAATTGAAATTTGACATTTTAAACTGCAATTTATTAATATGCCAATTATTTATCCCCCAATAATTCAAGTGAAAAAATAATAACAAAATTGATCTTCACCTAACTAGTTAAAAAATCATAAAAAAATAATATCTTCTGATAATTATCTATCTTGATCCAATTACATAATAATACAAGAATATAATTAGATTTTTTTTTATAGAATTTTAATCAAACACAAAAATGAATAAGCAATAAAGAATCAAGTATTTATATTTAGATATAAATGAATCTTGCATTATTACCTTGCATACTAATTCTGATATTACTAATTCATGTGTTACTAATTCCTACTTTATTAATTTTTATACCAAACTACTCGAAAAGTAGATGGGATGTTAATGAATATTTTTAGTAAGACTTTCTTGCCCCTCTAAGAACAGTTGACTCTTTAGGCTTTTTCCCCTCTGCCTTATCATCATCTATACATTTTTACTTTTTTTTGCTAGATCTACACCTTAATTTCTCTACCAATGACTTCATATCCTCCACCAGGTAAATTAATTCCTTTCATTTCTTTGTATATTAAATAATTTTAAGCTAAGATTTAAATGATCAATTACTACTATGATTTTGTCTTCCCATCCAAATTAATGTTGATGATTGATTGTTATAGGGTATGGTGCACCACCACCACCACCACCAGGCGGAGGGTACTACCCTCCGCCACCAGGACCACCTAATTATCAAGGTTATTTCAATAACGATCAATGTTGTCCACCACCACCACCACCTCCTCAACATATTTACCACCACCACCACGATGATCACCACCATCATCATCATCATCACCGTAGTGGTTGTCTATCATTTCTTAGAGGCTGGTATGTCAACTCCCCCCGCTCGTATATTATTGATATTCATTTTATTTTACGTACCAAGTGAATATGAAATTTAATTAATTAAGAGAAGATTTGTTTTTAGATCTACAAAAATTACCCTTAGAATATGGTAAAATTTAGTATATTTACACCAAGTTATGCTAGTTTACTCGGATTAATCTATAAATTAAGATGAGAATGAATATTAATTAGTTCTGATTTAGGATATAATTAGTATATCCCAAGATGTCATGTACTATTTCTTGAATTTGAAGAAAAAATCGAGTGTAGGTAAGTTTTTACCTATTTAAATTTTTATAAGAATATTGTTTAGAGTAAAATAGAAAATTTGAAATTTTTTAAATTTAAAAATTATTTGTTAAAAAACTGACTTAGTAAAGAGGGTCATATAATAGAGGGTGTATGATATGCAATATATTATTGATATATATGTAATATCTTATTTTAGGTATATGAGTATTTAATTTGATCTCCAACTAATATTTCGATTCAGTTGACTTTGGCTGTTGCCAAGATTTTTATTATACAGTTAAATATTATCTACTTAAATTCAGTTGGATCAAAATTGAAGTGCTATTATAATCCTTAGCGTCAAGAATTTCACATCACTAGTTAAAAAGATGATTTGAGTCTCTTTAATATGGTTCGAATAATTTTGATTTTTTTAATAATTAAAGTTAATTTTTAGTTTTGAGTTTAAGTCCAATTAGATATTAAAGTAAGATATATTGTGAATCTTGTTTTTGATGTTGGGCTATAAAAGTGTACAACGTATGTCCATCTTTAGGCTTGTGTTTGAAGAGTCGCACATTGATGGTTTAAGAGGTGAACGATCGCTTTAATATGATTTATATTATCTTTTTTTTTAATGAGTTATCTTTTGTAGTTGATTAAACATGGAGTTTAAGAAATAAAATGATTATTTTGAATTTTGTAATTTTAAATTAAGACGTGTATATAGGGGCAGATCTACCCTTACCCAAGGGATGTCAAGCGATACCGCTTCATCGGAGAATTACATTTTATATAAAGGTTAAATTTTGATTATGTATACGTATCTTTTTATACAAGCTAAAGGATTAGTCTAGTGATTAAGGTGTTGTAAAAGTTCTTTGAGGTCAAGTGTTAAAGTCCTTTATCTTCATAATTATACTTGTTACTACAAAAATGACAACATACCTCGGAGATTTCACATTCAAAAATCAGTAAAGACAATAAAATACAAAGTGATTCTAAGAGACCTCATACAATAACTGTAAAAATCAAATTATGAATGTACTATCACAAATTTAATGTGAAATATCAACATTCAATATGTGTGATATAAATATATTATCAATGAATATGATGTAGCGAATAAAATTGTTTTTCCTTAACTAAATGTCTTGAGGTCGAGCCAGAAACGGAACCAACCTTTTGATCGCGATTTATCTAAATCCATTTTAATTAAAAAATATTTTATATTATTTATACATGATTGTTTGTATTGGAATTATCAACAAAATTTGATTGGTTGTTTCAGTTTGGCTGCTCTTTGCTGTTGCTGTATTTTGGAAGAGTGCTGCTGCTGTTGCTGCTTTTAGTTGGTTCCAAATGTCATGTGACTGTCAAAATTGTTTTATTTACTTTATTTCTCAAAACTTTTTTAAGAATTAAAGTTTGGCTGTGTGAGGATTTTATTTCTTTTGACTATATATATGTATTTTTAATTGGAGGCAAGTTTCTGTATAATATGATTAGGGGCATTTGTTGTTTGATTTGAATCTATTATTACTTAAAATTAAAATATAATTAATCTAATTATTTTTTCAAAATTTCTAAAATCAAATCAGATCAAATGAAAAAGATAATCATCAGTTTTGTTATTGTTGATTTGGTTCAGTTTAATAATTTTTTTGAGACACAAATTAAACACTCAGTATATGAATAATCCACAAGAAAGCTACTGCATGTCGGTTCAATGAAATAATTAAGAAATACTAAAGTTATTATTACACAAACAAAATGATACAATTAAGAGAAAATATGACTATCTTATATGAGGTATAATAGGTAAAGACGGATCGATTTTTATAAAGCAATTTTTATTTGGTTTAGTTTGATTCTATTTTATATTAAAATTGATAATATCTAGTTGAATTTTGATTTGGTTCAAGAAAAGGAAAGAATAACCGATCCGAATCGATAAATTATATAATTTTTTATAATTATTTGTAACCAATATACATTATTTTTTATTAACACCTTTACGTATTATTTATATGTTTTCATTAAAATTTATATAAGAAAACAAAATAAGGCCAAAAATAAAGAGTTAGCAAAATGGACAACGTTTTTATACATATTGGATTAACTAAATATTGATAAAACAAGATAGCAAATACGAAGACAAAGGTGTTATTTGCTCAAGATGAATGATGTTTTGTGAGACTAAATGATACTATAAAGTTAAATACAATTGAAGTTCTGATATAAGAATTACAATTAAAATAAAAAATGACATGAAAATGATTCTTTTATTTTTGAATGAATTGTTGGCTTCTTTTCCCTTTTGAATGAATCATTTCTTTTATCAGTGTATGATTTCTAGCTGAATAATTTATCAAAATCAATAATAACTAAATCAATTAAATTGATTTGATTTTTATCTGAATGATTTAATACCAACTATGTTATTTTAATTTCGATTTTGATCTATAATCGATCCAAATGAACCCATAAATGACATGCATGGCAATATATCATATACCAAGTTGATATCATAGCAAACTATATGCTTTTTCATGAAAGAATGGATTGTTTATGGGAAACTTACATAAATATACGATAATAAAAAAATATTTACCATTTATAGCAATAATATTTTTTTTTCACTTGATCACTTTTAATTCATTTATAATACAAGTTTAATACATATTACAAAAAATAATTTATTATTCATATATAATACAAATTTTAATGATGAATAAAACATTTATCACACATTTTAATACACTTATAATACAATGTGACAATTTTTTACCAAATAAAAATGATATATTTCAAAAAACAATTATAATTCATATATATTGCATACATAATTCACTTTTAATACATATTACAAATTTAACAAAGCATTGCTATAAATGGTAATAAACAAAAAGTATCGCTAAAATCAGTAATTATTTTTTAAAATATATTAATTTATGTAATTTTTCCATTGTTTATCATAGATTACTGAGTGTTATTTTTATGAAGGAATAAATCAATTTTCTACTATATCGTATTATTATATCATGTGAATATTATAGTATATTGCAAGCCATTGCTACTGATTTGATAAACTAAATGCTTGATTATTGTTTATTGAGATATAGAAAATAAATAATAAAGCATTACAATATGTTATAACAACTAGGCGGGTAATCTTTTTAATATTCTAAAAATAATATTTAATACTCTTTTGGTAAATGAGTGTAATTCAAAATGAAGCCCAAGTATATAACTAACCTTGGAATTTAGATGGACATAACTTAAGGAGAACAAATGTGCAACTAACCACTTTTTGAACGTTAATCAAGTTTGAGTTGTCATTCTTTATAATTGATTAAAGCTAAGTCACCTTTTATCTCGAAAGGAAAAATTATTTATATACACAACTTATTTTTTTTAAAAAATAATTTACATCATTTGAAAAAATTGCAAAAATTCTTAGTCTTTCCCATTTTCGGATACATCACTTTACATTATGTATCGGGACGTATATGACGTATCAAGATATTGACTAGTGTATCTGAAATAGATACGCGATATATCGGGAGGTACATGATGTATCGAAATATTGAGTGATGTTTTTGAAATTGAGATGCGATTTATAAGAATGTCAAGGGATGTATCCGAAACCGGAAGCGATGTATTGAGAAGTTTTGAGATGTATTCGATTCTGTCAAATTTAAGAATTTTTTGTAATTTGAAAAAATAATTGCCGCAAATGACCTGGGTACCATAACACTTATCGAAAATGACTTCGACATCACAAATACCTACCAAAAATGACTCCGACATAATAACACTTGTTGAAAATGACCTCAACATCATGACCTTCACAAGTCTCATCATATAGTTTAACAATCAATGCACACAAGTAATATCACACCACACAGAAGAGATGACAACAATACATGCAATAAAGTCCACATTCATGCTATCAAGCATTTCATCAATCAATCATATAAGGGCTATCACAAAGAAATTCACAAGCATTATGATCAACATATAACTTTTAATTTAATCCATTTTATTCTTGAGCTTAGTCAAGTGGTAAAATAAATTTCTCACATCATTCTCATTATTCCCGACACACAAACAATGAAGGGAATTCACAAATCCTACTAGATTACAAGATTTAGGAGATCACTGACCTATTTCAATCAATTATTAGTAACCCAACACTTGAGTCTTCCCCTACCGACTAACGTGCAAAGCCACACAATTTATATAAATCTATTCACAATAAATCTCTAGAAACAACAATACCCATTTCAAATACTTTGAAAAATGGGTCGATCAACTAAAAATCCAATTTAATGAAGAAGGTTTGAATTCAAAATTTAATATTTTAAATCATTACTCAAGGCATTTGGAACTTATTGGTGAAATCATTTCGAAAAAAGACTCAAAATCAGTTCACAATCTCCATTCAAGTTTAGAACTTGAATTTTTGAAAAACCTTATTATTTACCAATCAAAATCCCATTTTTGATGTTAATATCTATAAATAATAAAAGAAAAATAGGATCATAAAAGCTTACCCAAATAATTTAGCACAAAAATCACTTCAAAAATTGCCTCGAAGGATTTCCCAAGCTCAAAAGTGAACCCCATGAAAGTGGGGACCTTGGATTTTGCAAACATCGCGATCACAACCAATGGTTCGCTTAAGCGAACCCCGCCTAACTGTCTTTCGCTTTCACGAACAGGGTCTCACTTCTACAATCCTCGTGATCGCGAAAGCGAAGCACTCTGGTACCAAAAAAAAGCCAACTCCCAAAATATTGAAAAGACCCTCGGAATTTGTTCGGAACTCCTTATATACAAACACTTATGCAAATCAATTACCCTCGAAGTCCCGAACTCAATTTACAGTTGAAACACAGATCAGAGGTCTCCTTGACCCCGACATCTGTGGAAATCACAAGAAACTAACTCTACACCTAAAATGACTAAAACACATCTTGACCTTTAAGGACGTTACCTAGGTCTAAAATTATCCCCCAAACTCGACATAATTCTCTAAATTCTAATTCGATCATTCGAATCCCCAATGTTGATCAAAGTCCGCCCAAAGGCTGAATTTTTATAATTTCACAACTTAGGACCTTAAAATCCTCAGAAAGAATCCAAATCTAAACTGGCAACTCACACAGGTGAGATTCCCTATTTCGAGACGGATGGAACCGACGAAATCTTAACTGCTCCCAAAACTTCAAAAGACACCGAAAACTATTCTTTAAATATTATTAGCCTTTCAAACTCAAGTCTTACCAAATTTTTAACTTAAAATCCAAAGTTCGAAACTAATTTTCAAAATTGAATCAAACAGACTAAAAGTCGATATCATGAGAAGCAAAACGGTAAAGTTAGACAACTTTTCAAAAATAATCTACTAGATCATACTTTCGAACGATTTATCGTAATTTTGTTGTATTAAAGTTTTAGTAACTATTTGTTAATCTTCTTGTAGAGAAGAAGAGGAAGTAAAGAAACAGAGAAGAGATAGAGAGTGAGGAAGAAGAAGAAGTAAGGAAGAAGATGAGAGAAAACGTGAACCTCTCTCTTTTGTGTATATTTTCTAATAATCCAAATCTGTACATTCCAACTTGAACATATATACAAGAATAATAAACCAAAAGTCTAACTAACTTTAACAACCTTCTAACTAACTTTTAACAACTTCTTTAATGAGTAGTCCTCTTAGTTACACTTATTTACATAATGAACCTAATACTAAAGCTTTAAGTAATGCCTTCTTTAATACTCCCCCTCAAGTTTGTAGGTATGAATAGATTCAATACACCAAACTTGGATAGTAGATGTTCATGCTGAGTTTTTCCCAAGCCTTTTGTTAACATGTCTGCTTCTTGTTCTTTGGTGCTCAAGTATTGAGTTTGCACTAAACCATTTTGTATCTTCTCTCTTATAAAATGGCAGTCCAATTCTATATGCTTTGTCCTTTCATGTAGAACAGGATTAGCAGCTATTTGGATAGCTGACTTGCTGTCACTGTATATAGTTACTGGAGTTTGTACTTCAACTCCAAGCTCCTTGAATAGCTTCACTAACCATACAACTTCAGCCACTGCACTTGCCATGCTCCTGTACTCAGCTTCAGTTGAGCTTCGAGAGATGGTTGCTTGCTTCTTAGACTTCCATGATATTAGTGAACCTCCCAACTTAACCATGAAACCTGTAACTGATCTCCTTGTATGTAAACAGCTACCCCAGTCTGAATCACAGTAAATTTGAAGTTCTTTGCTCTTTGCATTTGATAATAGAACTCCCAGTCCAGCTTCCTTTTTGATATATCTCACCACTTTGAGAGCAGCATTTAGATGAGATTGTTTAGGCTGATGTAGAAACTGACTTAGTGTCTGTGTAGCAAATGCAATGTCTGGTCTAGTGACATTTAGATATATTAATTTTCCAACTAATCTTCTGTACACTGAAGGCTCTGTCAACAACATATCATCTTTGTTTATTCCATTTATCTCATCATACTCTTTAGTAGTTAATTGCACATAGGGATCTAGTGGAGTAGCAGCAGGTTTTGCAGCACTGAGACCTGCCTCAGAAATGATCTCCAGTGAATATTTCCTTTGATGCATTACAATTCCCTCTTGTGATCTTGCAAATTCAATTCCAAGGAAATACCTGAGATTCCCTAGATCTTTCATTTTGAAGTTTTCTTGTAGGGTGCTTTTGGTTTCTTGAATGAGATTGATATCACTTCCAGTGATCATCAAGTCATCTACATATACTAAAAGTATCACCAGAGATGTACTAGTTTTCTTGATGAATAGTGAGTAATCAAGATGACTTTGTACAAATCCCAATTTGACAAGAACTTCAGTGAGTTTTGTATTCCATTGCCTAGGTGCTTGTTTTAATCCATAAAGAGATTTAGTGAGCCTACACACTGGTTTCTCCCCCTGCTCACTAAAGCCCTTTGGAAGCTTAAAACCAAAAGGAAGAACCATATAAACCTCATCATGTAAATCTCCCTGAAGAAAGGCATTAGACACATCCATCTGATGAACATGCCAATGTTCTTTTGCAGCTAAGGACAACACACTTCTAACAGTCACCATTTTCACAACTGGAGAAAAGGTCTCCTGATAATCCAGCCCCTCTCTTTGATTAAATCCTTTTGCCACTAGACGTGCCTTAAACCTGTCAATCTCACCTGAGGCATGATACTTTATTTTAAAAATCCACTTGCACCCAATAGCCTTCTTGTTGTGAGGTAAAGGAACCACCTGCCATGTTTGATTGGACTCCAAAGCTGATATTTCAGCTTGCATTGCTTCAACCCACCTTGGATCCTTACAGGCTTCCTCAAAAGAAGTAGGTTCAACTGCAGTACCAAATGAAGTAAGGAAGGCTTGATAAGAAGAAGACAAGTTGTCATAGCCAATGTACTTATCAATGGAATACAAAGGTCTATTGGATTGAAGCTGAGCAGATGCCACATAATCCTGTAGCCATATAGGAGCTTTGGTACTTCTTTGTGATCTTCTTATAGAAGGAGTAGCTTGTGCTGGAGCTACATCTGTATGTACAACTGTGGTTGGATTAGGCTGGAACAAGGGTGCAACCTCTGAAGATTCATCAACCTTAGGAAACACTTGCCATACAGTAGATGAAGGAGAAGCAAATGGAAATATAGTTTCTCTAAATAGTACATCTCTGCTGATGAAGAATGTTTTGTCCTTGATGTTGTACAACATATATCCCTTTGTATGTGTGCTATATCCCATGTGTACAGCAATGACACTCCTAGGATAAAACTTGTCCTTAATGTGCATATTTTTAGCAAAACATAGACAGCCTATCACCCTCATATGCTGTAAGGAAGGTTTGCACTTGTGAAACACTTCATATGGAGATTTACCATGCAAAACAATTGTAGGCAATCTGTTTATAATATATACAACATTAAGAATGCAGTGTCCCCAAAATCTAATAGAATGTGACCTTGGAATTTGATAGCTCTTCCAACCTCAAGTATATGTCTGTGTTTTCTTTCAGCAATACCATTCTGTTGAGGAGTGTGTATGCAGGTTCTTTGATGAACAATACCCAAGCTTGTATACAGATGTGTACACTCAGTGTTAACAAACTCAGAGCCATTATCAGTACGAATGCTTTTAACTACTAAGTTGAATTGAGTTTTGACTAGAGTAAAGAAGTTTTTCAATACAACACAAACATCACTCTTCAACTTTATTAGAAACAGCCACAACATTCTAGTACAATCATCCACTATAGTGACAAAGAATCTATTACCATCATATGTAGGAGTATGAAATGGACCCCAAACATCTATATGTATCAACTGGAATGGACTAGAAGATATAGTAGAGCTATTTGGAAAAGGAAGTCTTGGTTGTTTAGCTAGAGGACATATTGTACAGTTGTGAACCTCATTTGAACACTTTGTAACTGGAAAATTGAGAGTTTTAGCTAAGACATTAGATGAAGTATGACCAAGTCTTTGGTGCCATAGGACAGTTTGTGAGCTTGAAACAGTTTGTGAGTCTGATGAACCATCATGAACCAAATGAGAGTATGTTTGAGTATTAGCTGCAGAAGATGAAGGATGAGAAATGAGATAAAGTCCAGCTTGTTCTCTACCAATCACCTTCACCTGCCCACTGGAGAGATCCTGAATAGTCACAAAATCAGGATAGAAACATACTGCACATTGTAGATCCTTTGTAATTTTTGAGACTGACAACAGACTGAACTTAAAGTCAGGAATAAGAAGAACATTATTGATAATGTCTTGTGAGGTCATACTACTAGAACCTGTATGTGTGATCACTGTACTATCTCCATTTGGTAGTTGTACACTTCTAGGTGCATCAGTAGGCAATGGATGTTTATTAATCAATAATTGTGAGTGAGGAGTCATGTGATTTGTTGCCCCAGAGTCTATAATCCATCCTGTATGTGCTATACTAGCTGAAAGAGCAGTGACATTACCTGATGCAGGATAGTTCTCTTGAGCTAGATTTGCACTGGAATGTGAATTTGAGTCTCTTTCAGTGGTGTTTTGCTTATTTGATTGTCCAAGTATCTGCAGGATTTGATTATATTGTTTCTGCAATGCATTCAATCCTTTGTGATAATCACCAGACTCAGCTTGTCTATCACCTCTGCCATAACCTTGATTTCTTGGATTCTCAACTCTATTAAACTCAGAATGATCAGTATCACTAATTGCATTGTTAGCAGATGGATATGACCTTCTATCATTACTTGATCTTCCTCTACCTTGATTGTAAGTAGGACCAGTAGAACCTCTCTTCTTTCTCTCATAACCAGGTGGATATCCATGAAGTTTATAACACACAGCTTGCATGTGTCCTGTTCTTTTACAATAATCACAAAATGCATTTGGATCATAGCTTGAACCAGTATTAAACCTTGGTTTGGAAACTGATGATTGAGCAGTAAACAGGGCATTTAGATCTGATGAATTCGAACTGTGAGAGGTCTGTGACATGATACGTTGGCTTTCTCTTTCAATAAGCAGTGAGTATGCCTTGTTTATAGCAGGCAAAGGTACCATCATTAGTATTTGGCTTCTAGCTTGTTCATATGAGTCATTTAATCCCATGAGAAACTGCAGTAATTTCTGATTATGCATGAACACTACAAATTCTCTTGAATTCACACAATCACAACTAGGAACAGGTGCCAAACTATCATACTCTACCCACAACTCACGTAGCTTAGAGAAATAGGTTGAGATTGAACTTGTACCTTGGCTGACTGTAGCAATCTCTTTGTGTAGTTGAAAGATACGTGATCCATCAATCTTGTCATATCTTTCACACAAATCCTTCCACACAGCTGCTGCATTGGTAGAATAAACAATGCCTGCAAGTAATTCCTTCGAAACACAGTTCATAATCCACGAAAGTACTATCGCATTGCATCTTTCCCACAAATTTGTCAAGTTAGGACCATAGAATTCTTTTCTGCATGATCCATCAATGAATCCAAGTTTGTTCCGACCTATAATTGCGATTTTCATAGCTCGACTCCACACTGAAAAATTATCAGCTCCTGTTAGTTGAATTGAACTAAGTAATACACCTGAATTATCTATTGAATGTAAGAACAACGGATGATTATGGCTCAGCTTCTCAGGCAACTCATTATCGACAGTTGCCATGGTTTTTGGCTGAGATCTTGAAGCTCTACTGCGCAGGCTCTGATACCATGTTAATCTTCTTGTAGAGAAGAAGAGGAAGTAAAGAAACAGAGAAGAGATAGAGAGTGAGGAAGAAGAAGAAGTAAGGAAGAAGATGAGAGAAAACGTGAACCTCTCTCTTTTGTGTATATTTTCTAATAATCCCAAATCTGTACATTCCAACTTGAACATATATACAAGAATAATAAACCAAAAGTCTAACTAACTTTAACAACCTTCTAACTAACTTTTAACAACTTCTTTAATGAGTAGTCCTCTTAGTTACACTTATTTACATAATGAACCTAATACTAAAGCTTTAAGTAATGCCTTCTTTAATACTATTCTTGTGTACCAATTTTGAAAGTTTTGTCTTAATAATCTTTGAGTGCCAATTATTTGAGAGTAATGATGGGATATGAAACAAAATGTATTACTTATGTACCACCAATAGTACTTACAAGTTACAACATATATAATAATAACAATATTAATGATATATGTATTCCTTTTATTTATTTTTTTAGCTTAAAAGATACCTACAGCTTGTTTGCCAGACAAATCAATTACATCAATTGTGGAGAATATACCAAAGCATAAGAGACTATTTAATTATAAGTTGACAATCACTATTTTGTCTAAGCTATAAATTGATAATATCAATTTAGAGAATCTTTCATAAAATAATAATATGAAGTGTGTAACTTTTGACTTGACTTCCCAAACACCATTTTTTTTCTTCTTAATTATTATTTGAAAAATCTTATTATACAATTCCAAATTATCTTCTTTAAAATTGTGTTTGTAGTTCCAAACTTACCAATGACGTAAGTTTTCATATTTATAATTTCGGTGTCTACATGATTGCCTATTTTATTATTCCTCTATTTCTTGATTAATTTTGAAAAGATTATTTATACGAGTGTCTTTAATAAATAATTATTAATTTTAGTGATATTTTTTATTTATTATTATTTATAACAATATTATGTTAAATCTGTTATATGTATTAAAAGTGAATCAAGTATGTAATATATATGTATTATAACTATTTTTGATAATGTACTATGTTTGTTTGGTAAGAAATTGACATATTGTATTTTAAGTGTGTTAAAATGTGTGATAAATGTATTATCTATCAATAAAACTTATATTATATGTGAATAATAAATTGTTCTTATAATATGTATTAAAAAACTGTATTGTAGATGTATTAAAAGTGATCAAGTGAAAAAAATATTATTACTAAAAATGATAAATATTTTTTATTTATAATATATTTATGTAAGTTTCTCTTAATTATTTTACCTAATAGGCGTTTGATTACATAATATTTTTTTTTAAAAAAGGTTAATAAAGGTATTTGAACCTATATTAATTAACCTGATCAAAAGTGTAAGTTTTTTAAGTGAAAAAATATCATTTGAAACTACTCAATATCACTTTGTCAAACTTAAAATTCATTTTTCTTTTTAAAGATCAGTTTCAACCTATAATCAAACATTGTTTTGATTATTTCTTTTAAAAAAAATAAATAGGAAAAATAATTCATGTTCAAAATGGCCCTCAATGATCTTAAATTGGTTTATCAAACATATATAAGCTTATCATTAATCTTTTATTTTCCTAACATCGTAAATATAAACAATGACTAATTTTTTGAAGCATAGTCAGAATTAATTTTTGTTTTTGCGTTTTGATTTTGGACGTATTAAATAATTTCAATGTAAGGTTCAAATCAAAATTACTGAATTTTGTTGAATCTGTAATCAACATTATGACTTCATCATTGTAACTTCATCACTACTTTAAAGTAAGTCGTCGAGATAAATGCGATGAAGGATTTTTTATTGAATTTTCTTATCGATTCAGTATTATATCGTACAAATAAGTAAAAAATAATTTCTTGAATCTATGTCAATAATTGAATTCTCTCGATAGTTAGGTGTATTTAGCCCACAACAACTTCGTATTTTTTAAATCTTCTAATTGAAGATTTATTTTCTTTTTACATATATGAAATACACGTTCTCTTTTACAAAAGGAAATGAAAAAGAAATTTCCATAAATCTTGTTGTATTATAAAGCTAGTCACATCATGAAGAGAAAATTATTCTTTTTATTATTTGCAAACATATTGTAAAATCTAACATTTTTAATTAAAGCTAATCCATTTATATCGACAACATGTCCACATTCCCTTTTGCTCAAAGGAATGTAAAGTAAAACTAACTTTATTACTATGAGATACTACTACACTTCATTTCATTTTGGTTTAGTAAAATTATTAATTGGAATACAAATTACGATAAAAATATTTTAGTAATTATGTTTGAGTATTAGTAAGTAGGTTTAGAAATTTATGTAGAAATCTCAATCTAGGATTAGCGAAATCAAGGATTGTATTGATGCATTGATGAAAAATAATGTTAAGTACATACTACTTATATTAGAGAAAATTGTAGAATCATAAGTTAACTATTCTTCGAGTCCTACTACAATACCCATTATTACTATAAAAATAATAATAATAATAATAATAATGCAATTATAAATAATCTAAATCCTAGTTGTACTATAATTCTGATAGTAATCTAATTCTAGTCGTAATATAATTCTAATCCTAATACAAGTAGTCTAATCTAATCTTAGTGCGACTTTAACTCTACAGCAGTGTTGTAAACTTGTAAGTCAGCTTTGTTGGACATGTTCCAATTGTCAGCTTCCTTTCTTCATCAACACTTGCTGCAGAAACGTCAGTCAGTTGCATTGGACATGTTTATTTGATATGTTCTAAACGTCAACTTCTGTCTTCTACAACATTTCCCTTCAAGCTAGTGAGTAAAGGAACGGTTACTCCTAGCTTGCTTGCTTTGAATATCCAGCAATTTTTTTTTTGAATACCCAGCAAAAACTTGTTTTGTCAATGCTTCGGTATGTTGATGATGTTATTTTCGAATATCCAGCAAAAAAAATTATTTGAATACCCAATAAAAATTTGTTTTGTCAATGATTCGTTTTGTTATTATTGTCGTTTCCTCTTCCCCTGCCTTTTTGGGCACCATGTTATGATTTTGTTGTGATACTTTTCTTCCTCTTCCCTTATATCAAAGCCTGTGAAAGTATTAACAAATTGATTAAGGGTGGGATATGGTGACTTACCTACAACTCTAGCAAAATTAATTGCTTTTGTTGTTTGAAGATAAGTTTCTTCCATGCATTCCCACATCTCCTTGGCAGTTGAGCAACCCACAATTAGGTACATGCTTTCTTCGGTCAAGGTGCTTGAGATCCAACTTCTTAAAAACACATCTTTCTCCTTCCAATCATCAATAATGTCACTATCTTTTACATCCTTCTTAGCAGCTACAACTTTCCCAACAGTCTGTCCAGTGGAACAACTTTTGCTTGGTTCGCTCTCTGTGATATGAATCAATTGGGATATACGCGTCCTCTTTATGAGGTAGTAAGTTTAGTGGAGCAAGCAACAATTATTTGGTGAAGTGAGGAGGGTGACATGATTTTGGTAGAAGGGGCCATTGCAACGTGTTTTTTTTATCAATACTCAGAGAACGGAAAGCTTTTAAGCTCTGATACTATGTAGAAATCTCACATTTAGGCTTAGAGAAATCAAGGATTGTATTGATTGTATTGATGAAAGATAATATTAAGTACATACTCCTTATATAGGAGAGAATTGTAGAGTCATAAGTTAACAATACTTAGGTTCCTACTAAAATACCTATTACTATTATAATAATAATAATGCAATTATAAATAATCTAAATTCTAGTTGTACTATAATTCTAATAGTAATTTAATCCTAGTCGTAATATAATTCTAATCCTAATATAAGTAGTCTAATTCTAGTGCGACTTTAACTCTACAGCAGTGCTGTAAACTCGTCAGTCAGCTTCGTTGGACCTGTTCCTTTGACATGTTCCAATCGTCAATTCTAGTGCGACTTTAACTCTACAGAAGTGTTGTAAACTCGTCAGTCAGCTTCGTTTGACCTGTTCCTTTAACATGTTACAATCGTCAACATCCTTTCTTCATCAACAACTCAATTTCCTTCTTCTTCAACAGGAGCATCTCCAGCCTAAAATAGAATTTCATTAACACTTTTCATATTTTTTTTCTTATGTTATCTCTATTTATTTATTATTTTTGGATCATGAGGATTTCTAACATTATATTAGAATTTTAAAAATGAACTACTCTTTCGTATTTATAAATTTTGTTTTCGAAATAGTTTCAAGATTTATAATCTATCAACAAAGCTTTTGGGAAGCTTAAAGTTTGCTTTTAAAGTGTTTAATTTAGAAAGTTGTAACGACCTGTTTAGTCGTTTTGAGCAGCAAATTTTATTTCTGAAAAAACTAGCTGAGTCGACGGATCCCACGACGGACCGTCATGGGCACGACGGACCGTCGAGGGGGTCTCGTTCCAAAACACTTAGAATTCTGAAATTTGGGTACTGAAATCGACTCTCTGAACTTCGCGACGAAGTGGCAGGACGGACCGTCACAGGCGTGACGGGCCGTCACAGACCCTTGGTAAAAATCTAGTCTCTGAACTCTGTGACAAAAGCAGCAGGACGGACCGTCGCAGGCAAGACGGGCCGTCACAGGCTGCGTAATCCCAGGCTGGGTCGGATATCTGTTAAATGTTTTAAGGGGCATTTTGGACTATTCCTGCTATAATTATAAATTTAGTGGGTTAATGTTGATAATTTAATTACTTGGGGATTAAAGGAGTTAACCTTGAATTAATTAATGGGTTAATTCATCATCTTTTATACTTAATTATATGCTAATTAGGGTAAAAAAAAAGAGGGTTTGAATAAGAAAAATAGAAAGAACAGAGAGAGAGAGGAGAACGCACGAACGAGAAAGAGGAGAAACGAAGAGGAAAGCAAAGCATTGGAAAAGTAGATTGCTTGAATCACAATTCTTCGGTAGAGGTAGGTTATGGTTTATGCTATTTGTAGTAAACTCTTAATAGCGAATGATATGTATTGGGTAGTATTGTAAACCCTTCTATATGCTTAATTGTATGCTTGCACGAATGTGATTATATAATTGTGATAAAATAAGCATGATGAGGCTATTGAATCCTAAATCTTGAAAAACCCTAATCTACTTTGTTAACGATGATGTCTTGGTATAAAAGAAAGCTTAATGAACGAAAGTAGTGAGATTAGGGGATCGGGTGTCACGTTCCGTCACCAGGATAGTAATAGAGGATCGAGTGTCACGTTCTGGCACCAGGATAGAATGATGAGGATCGGAGTGTCACGTTCCGGCACCAGGATAGAATATGGATCGGGTGTCACGTTACGACACCAGGATAGTATATGAGGATCGGAGTGTAATGTTCCGACACCAGGATAGTATATGGATCGGGTGTCACGTTTCGACACCAGGATAGTATATGGATCGGGTGTCACGTTCCGACACCAGGATAGTATATGAGGATCGGAGTGTCACATTCCGACACCAGGATAGTATATGAGGATCGGAGTGTCACGTTCCGACACCAGGATAGTATATGGAGCGGAGTGTCACGTACCGACACGAGAGGAATAAAGATAATGAATCTTGAAATATGCTAATATACTTAATTTAAAGAACTAATTCCCAAATGAGTATGATGGGGAGGCGTGAGTCCTCATTGATGTGCTTGGTGTTGTTACCAAGGGTAATGGTAATTGTAAATGCCGCATACTAAGAATATTAGTTGATTTTATGATATTATCTGATATATACTGTTTTCTATTTTGAGTTGGCCGATGATACATACTCAGTACTTGTGTTTTGTACGGACCCCTACTTGTATGTTTCTTGCTTTGTTATTTGTGGAGTGCAGCAAACGTACCGTCGTCTTCAACTCAACCGCAACTCTAGCCAGCCTTCATTACACCGGATTTCAGGGTGAGCTAATGCTTCTAGCTTGGAATGGGTCTTCTTCTTCGTGTCTTGATGCCTTGAAGTTCCGGCATGGACTAGCTTTTTATTTATATTTTAGCTTCTTAGATACTCTTAGATTTAGTAATTTGAGGATAGATGTTCTTGTGATGACGACTTCCAGATTTTGGTGATAATGATTTATAAATTTTAGAAGTTATTGATTGATTTCGTTAATGAGTTTTAAGTCTTCCGCATTGTATTTTGTTCATTATGTTTGAAATGATGGGGTTTAGATTGATTGGTTCGCTCACATAGGAGGGTAAGTGTGGGTGCCACTCGCGGCTCGATTTGGGTCGTGACAAACTTGGTATCAAAGCATTAGGTTCGTTGGTCTCATCACACAAGAACGAGTCTAGTAGAGTCTTAAGGAACGGTAGGGGGACGCCTTTTCTTTTCTTTGAGAGGCTATAAGACTTTAGGAAAATTCCATTCTTTCTTTCTTTCTTTCGTGCTATTACTTGGATCCAACTGGTATCTAGGTGATACAAATTGGTATCTGACCATCTTCACTCTATTTCGCAGATGGTTAGAACTAGAGCAACGACTACGCCAACACCAACACCGGCAGACAAGATGCGTCTGAGCCAGCCCCTGGGGCTGTAGCTCGGAGAGGAGCAGCGGCAATGGGCCGTGGTAGAGGTCGCGGGAGGACGTCCTCTAGAGGAAGAGGACAAGCACCTATCCCATCTGGTACTAGGGCGGTGACTCCTCCACCGACTGAGGAAGTAGTAAGAGAGGGTGAGGAAGGGGAGAATGAACAAGTGCAGAATGAGGAATTACCACCCCAACCTACCCCAGAGATGATCAATCAGATTCTTGCTTATCTTAGCGGGTTATCTGATCAGGGCCAGACACCTCCAGTGTTTTCTACACCAGCACCTCAGGTTCCGGAGGTACAACATGCAACTACTGTGGCTCCCCGCATGGATGCCTCATTTGAAATAGGCACGTTTCCTCGTTTAACTACAGGGCCTATAATGACAAGTGATCAGCATGAACTTTTCAGTAAGTTTTTGAAATTGAAACCTCCAGTCTTCAAGGGTGCTGAATCTGAGGATGCCTACGATTTTCTGGTTAACTGTCATGAGCTACTACACAAGATGGGTATAGTAGAACGATTTGGTGTTGAGTTTGTGACTTATCAGTTTCAAGGGAACGCCAAAATGTGGTGGCGGTCACATGTTGAGTGTCAACCAATAGAGGCACCACCTATGACTTGGGCATCATTTTCTAGCTTGTTTATGGAGAATTATATACCCCGTACTTTGAGGGATAGGGGAGAGATGAGTTTCTAAGCCTAGAGCAAGGCAGGATGTCGGTTACTGCTTATAAGGCTAGGTTTCGTGCACTATCCAGATATGCCACCTAGCTTTGCTTCAGTCCACAAGAGTGGATTCGCCGTTTTGTGAAGGGGTTGAGGTAAGAGTTGCGGATTTTAGCCTTACAGGTAGCGGTTACAGCAAAATCTTTTCAGGAATTGGTAGACTTCGTGATAGAGCTGGAGGGAGTGAAGCCAGATGACTTCACCATGGCACCGACATCAAAAAGGTTTATAAGGAAGGTGAATTTAATGGTTACTCTAGAGGACAGGGTTCAGGAGGTTACCCAACCCGACCTATTCAGTCTTCACTCCAGACTGTAGTTGGGGGTCCACCGCAGACCGGTCAACATTTCTCTGAGTTTGGAGGTTATCCCCAGACTTCGTCATTCTCACAGAGACCTATGCTTGAATCCAGAGAGTGTTATGGATGTGGGGAGACTGGACACATTAAGAGGTATTGTCCAAAACAGAGTTACAGACCTCCAATAGTTAGAGGCAGAGGTGGTCATGGAAGAGGCCGTCATTCTGGAGAACGTGGTGGTCGAGGTAATGGTGGTCACCAAAACGGCCGAGGTGATGGGCAAACTGGAGCCACTATAGCACAACATGGTAGGGGCAACGGACAGACAGGCGATAGGGCCCATTGTTATGCTTTCCCCGGGAGATCTGAAGCGGAGACATCTGATGCTGTCATCACAGGTAATCTTTTGGTTTGTGATTGCATGGCTTCTGTATTGTTTGATCCTGGATCCACATTTTTTTATGTATCTTCCTCATTTGCTACTGGTCTTAATTTACATTGTGAATTGCTTGACATGCCTATTCGTGTTTCTACTCCGGTGGGTGAGTCTGTGATAGTCGAAAAGGTGTATAGGTCTTGTCCTGTGGCTTTTGTAGGGAGCAATACTCATGTAGACTTGGTTATTTTAGAAATGGTTGACTTCGATGTAATTCTGGGTATGACTTGGCTTTCTCCGAATTTTGCGATCTTAGACTATAATGCAAAAACTGTAACGTTGGCCAAGCCAGGGACAGATCAGTTAGTGTGGGAGGGTGACTACACTTCCACTCCGGTTCGTATCATCTCCTTTCTTCGTGCTAAGAGAATGGTTAGTAAAGGGTGTTTAGCTTTCTTGGCACATCTCAGGGATGACACTACCCATGTACCTTCGATTGAGTCGGTTTCGATAGTCCGTGAGTTTCTGGATGTGTTCCCTGCAGATCTTCCTAGTATGCCACCCGATAGAGATATTGACTTCTGCATTGATCTTGAACCGGGTACTCGCCTCATTTTTATACCCCCTTATAGAATGGCTCCCGCGGAGTTAAGAGAGTTAAAGGCCCAACTGCAAGAGTTGTTAAGCAAAGACTTTATTAGACCAAGTGCATCTCCTTGGGGTGCTCCTGTTTTGTTTGTGAAGAAGAAGGATGGAAGTTTTAGGATGTGCATAGACTACAGACAACTGAATAAGGTAACTATTAAGAATAAGTATCCTCTTCCTCGCATCGATGATTTGTTCGATCAGTTACAAGGTGCTTGTACCTTCTCAAAAATCGACTTGAGATCTGCCTATAATCAATTGAAAATACGGGCAACGGATGTGCCCAAGACTGCTTTTTGGACCAGGTATGGGCATTATGAATTCTTAGTAATGTCTTTCGGACTTACGAATGCCCCTGCTGCTTTCATGAGCTTGATGAATGGGATTTTTAAGCCATATCTGGATCTCTTTGTCATTGTATTCATTGATGATATATTGGTATACTCAAAGAGCAAGAAAGAACATGAGGAGCACTTGAGAATTGTATTGGAAATGTTGAGGGAGAAAAAGCTTTATGCCAAATTCTCCAAGTGTGAGTTTTGGCTAGATTCAGTGTCCTTCTTGGGACACGTAGTTTCTAAGGATGGAGTGATGGTGGATCCATCTAAGATTGAGGCAGTGAAGAATTGGGAGAGAGCTACTAATGTTACAGAGGTAAGGAGCTTTGTTGGTTTAGCTAGCTATTACTGTCGATTTGTCAAGGGATTTTCCTCTATTGCTTCCCGACTGACAAATTTGACTAAGCAAAGTGTTCCATTTGTATGGTCGGACGAGTGCAAAGAAAGCTTTCAGAAGCTCAAGACCTTGTTGACTACTGCACCAATTCTTACCTTGCCAGTAGAAGGTAAGAATTTCATTGTCTATTGTGATGCATCCTATTCGGGTTTGGGTGCAGTGCTAATGCAAGAGAAGAATGTAATTGCTTATGCTTCGAGGCAATTAAAAGTGCATGAACGTAACTATCCGACCCATGATTTGGAGTTGGCTGCGGTAGTGTTTGCATTAAAGCAATGGAGACACTATCTATATGGGGTTAAGTGTGAAGTCTATACGGATCATCGTAGTCTACAGTATGTCTTTACTCAGAGGGATTTGAATTTGAGACAAATGAGGTGGATGGAACTACTGAAGGACAACGATATCACTATCTTGTATCATCCGGGAAAGGCTAATGTTGTGGCAGACGCCTTAAGTAGAAGGGCAGGAAGCATGGGAAGTCTAGCTCACTTGCAAGTTTCTAGACGTCCATTGGCTAGAGAGGTTCAGACTCTGGCTAACGACCTTATGAGGTTAGAGGTAAATGAGAAGGGAGGATTGTTGGCCTGTGTGGAGGCAAGATCTTCCTTTCTTGACAAGATTAAGGGAAAGCAGTTTACTGATGAGAAATTGATCCGGATCCGAGATAAGGTGTTGCGAGGAGAGGCTAAGGAAGCAAAGATCGATGAGGAAGGTGTTTTGAGAATTAAGGGAAGGGTATGTGTACCCCGCGTCGATGATTTGATCAACACTATTCTTACAGAGGCTCATAGTTCAAGGTATTTAATACATCCTGGTGCAACCAAGATGTATCGTGACCTAAAGCAACATTTTTGGTGGAGTAGAATGAAGCGTGACATTGTGGAGTTTGTCGCCAAATGTCCAAATTGTCAGCAAGTAAAGTATGAACACCAGAGGCCCGGAGGAATACTTCAGAGAATGCCCATTCCTGAATGGAAGTGGGAAAGAATTGCAATGGATTTCGTGGTTGGTCTTCCCAAGACAATGGGTAAGTATGACTCCATTTGGGTAATTGTTGATAGGTTAACTAAGTCTGCTCATTTCATTCCGGTCAAGGTGACTTACAATGCAGAGAAGTTAGCCAAACTGTACATCTCAGAAGTTGTTCGGTTGCATGGGGTTCCACTCTTCATCATATAAGATAGAGCTACGCAGTTTACTTCTAAGTTTTGGAAAACATTGCATGCTGAATTGGGTACTAGGTTGGACCTTAGTACTGCGTTCCATCCTCAGACCGATGGTCAGTCTGAGCGAACGATTCAAGTGTTGGAGGACATTCTTCGTGCATGTGTGATAGAATTTGGTGGTCATTGGGATAGCTTCTTACCGTTAGCAGAGTTCTCCTACAACAATAGCTATCACTCAAGTATTGGTATGGCCCCATTTGAAGCACTGTATGGGAGGAGATGTAGATCTCCTATTGGTTGGTTTGATGCATTTGAGGTTAGACCTTGGGGTACTGACCTTTTGAGGGAATCGTTAGAAAAAGTGAAATGTATTCAAGAAAAGCTTTTAGCGGCTCAAAGTAGGCAGAAGGAATATGCATATCGAAAGGTTAGAGACTTGGAATTTATGGAGGGTGAGCAAGTATTGCTGAAGGTTTCGCCCATGAAAGGGGTGATGCAGTTTGGTAAGCGAGCTAAGCTAAGCCCAAGGTATATTGGTCCATTTGCGGTTCTGAAGCGCGTGGGGGAGGTAGCTTATGAATTAGCCTTGCCCCCAGGACTGTCAGGAGTGCATCCGGTATTTCATGTGTCTATGTTGAAAAGATACCATGGGGATGGAAACTACATCATCCGTTGGGATTCAGTTCTGCTTGATGAGAATTTGTCTTATGAGGAGGAGCCTGTTGCCATTTTAGATAGAGAAGTCCGCAAGCTGAGGTCAAGGGAGATTGCATCCATCAAAGTTCAATGAAAGAATCGACCAGTTGAGGAATCCACTTGGGAGAAGGAGGCTGATATGCAAGAAAGATACCCACACCTGTTTACAGATTCAGGTACTCCTTTTCGCCCTTATTTTTCTTCTTGATCGTTCGAGGACGAACGATGGGTAAATTGGTATCTATTGTAACGACCTGTTTAGTCGTTTTGAGCAGCAGATTTTATTTCTGGAAAAACTGGCTGAGTCGACGCATCCCACGACGGACCGTCATGGGCACGACGGACCGTCGAGGGGGTCTCGTTCCAAAACACTTAGAATTCTGAAATTTGGGTACTGAAATCGACTCTCTGAACTTCGCGACGAAGTGGAAGGACGGACCGTCACAGGCGTGACGGGCCGTCACAGACCCTTGGAAAATCTAGTCTCTGAACTCTGTGACAAAAGCAGCAGGACGGACCATCGCAGGCACGACGGGCCGTCACAGGCTGGGTAATCCCAGGCTGGGTCGGATTTCTATTAAATGTTTTAAGGGGCGTTTTGGACTATTCCTGCTATAATTATAAATTTAGTGGTTAATGTTAACAATTTAATTACTTGGGGGTTAAAAGAGTTAACCTTGAATTAATTAATGGGTTAATTCATCATCTTTTATACTTAATTATATGCTAATTAGGGTAAAAAAAAAGAGGGTTTGAATAAGAAAAATAGAAAGAACAGAGAGAGAGAGAGGAGAACGCACGAACGAGAAAGAGGAGAAACGAAGAGGAAAGCAAAGCATTGGAAAAGTAGATTGCTTGAATCACAATTCTTCGGTAGAGGTAGGTTATGGTTTATGCTATTTGTAGTAAACTCTTAATAGCGAATGATATGTATTGGGTAGTATTGTAAACCCTTCTATATGCTTAATTGTATGCTTGCACGAATGTGATTATATAATTGTGATAAAATAAGCATGATGAGGCTATTGAATCCTAAATCTTGAAAAACCCTAATCTACTTTGTTAACGATGATGTCTTGGTATAAAAGAAGGCTTAATGAATGAAAGTAGTGAGATTAGGGGATCGGGTGTCACGTTCCGGCACCAGGATAGTAATAGAGGATCGGGTGTCACATTCCGGCACCAGGATAGAATGATGAGGATCGGAGTGTCACGTTCCGGCACCAGGATAGAATATGGATCGGGTGTCACGTTCCGACACCAGGATAGTATATGAGGATCGGAGTGTAACGTTCCGACACCAGGATAGTATATGAGGATCGGAGTGTCACGTTCCGGCACCAGGATAGTATATGGATCGGGTGTCACGTTCCGACACCAGGATAGTATATGAGGATCGGAGTGTCACGTTCCGACACCAGGATAGTATATGAGGATCGGAGTGTCACGTTCTGACACCAGGATAGTATATGGAGCGGAGTGTCACGTACCGACACGAGAGGAATAAAAATAATGAATCTTGAAATATGCTAATATAATTAATTTAAAGAACTATTTCCCAAATGAGTATGATGGGGAGGCGTGAGTCCTCATTGATGTGCTTGGTGTTGTGACCAAGAGTTATGGTAATTGTAAATGCCGCATGCTAAGAATATTAGTTGATTTTATGATATTATCTGATATATACTGTTTTCTATTTTGAGTTGGCCGATGATACCTACTCAGTACTTGTGTTTTGTACTAACCCCTCTTGTATGTTTCTTTCTTTGTTATTTGTGGAGTGCAGCAAATGTACCGTCGTCTTCAACTCAACCGCAACTCTAGCCAGTCTTCATTACACCGGATTTCAGGGTGAGCTAATGCTTCTAGCTTGGACTGGGTATTCTTCTTCGTGTCTTGATGCCTTGAAGTTCCGGCATGGACTAGCTTTTTATTTATATTTTAGCTTCTTAGATACTCTTAGATTTAGTAATTTGAGGATAGATATTCTTGTGATGATGACTTCCAGATTTTGGGGATAATGATTTATAAATTTTAGAAGTTATTGATTGATTTCGTTAATGAGTTTTAAGTCTTCCGCATTGTATTTTGTTCATTATGTTTGAAATGATGGGGTTTAGATTGATTGGTTCGCTCACATATGAGGGTAAGTGTGGGTGCCACTCGCGGCTCAATTTGGGTCGTGACAAAAGTTGAGATAAGCCCAACGGAATTTATAAAAATCTCACTCAATTTACCCCAAGAACAATATTCATTCGCAAAATCCTTATTTTTAACAATCCAATATGACACCATTGATTAAAAAAAATGAAGTAAAATCTTAAGAATTCCTCAAGAACCTATACAAATTTCATGGATGATTTACGGAAAGAAATACATATTTAGTGTGAGGATGAACATATCCATCAATATGAGAAACCTCACATACCTTGAAAGAACCATGTTGACGATTTCCCCAAAAACCTTGAAGAACTTCTTGACCCCTTTTCCTTTTGAGCTTTGCCCTAACTTGCTTAAACATTTTTTTGAGAGATTGAAAACTGAAATCAATCCGCTTGGATCTCTATTTGGGCGAGTCAAAACGTGTGGGCTTAATGGGGTAAGGAAAATACCAAAATATCCCTCCTTAAAATGGATGAAAAGTTATATCTTGAGAGGTTGTACTCAAATGGGCATATCTCCTTCATCCAAACTCAGAATTTAGCAAATTCAGTAGCGTTGGAAAGAGGACTCAATGACCTTTGATTTGATACTTCATGGGCCACGTAAAACATCATGTGCTAAAAGTTATGATCGTTTGAAGTTCACCCAAAACTTACAAACTTGCATGACACTAAATTTGGTTCTTTCAAATTTATCTCTTTCTAAGCCCAAGGTATTATTACATGTTTAATCTTCAAGATCACTTTTAGAATATTCGTCAATTTTTTACCCATCATTTAGGTTTTCGATGTAGTGAGTTCAAGAAACGCGGGGGAAGGGGGGGAGGGGATACTTAATGAAAAGGGCTAGTAAAAATAAATAGAAAAGGGACTATTTTTTGTAAATTAAGTGAAAAAGGGGTTGATATATTCTCAACTTGTGATTTAGAATTGACATATTATCCTCGTTACATAATTGGCTCAATATACCTTATCATTGTAAAAGTGGCTTTCGTATACTCATACAATTATAAAAATAGCTTGCATATATTTCTATCAACTAATGGAAGTAAAAATATTAATTTTAAATTTATATTAAAAATATCCATGTAGGGGTATATGCAATTCTTCTAACAAATTTTAAGGTATAGTTAATTTATCCCACAGACTTTGTTTCAATGGCTAATTTGATTTTTAAATATCCCTCATAGATTATTATGTTTATCTTTATTTGAATTTCTTATTCTTAATTTCTAATAAATATTGCTCATTTTTACTCTAAAATATGAGAAATAATTTTTCAAAGAAAAGTGAATAGAAAGAGATAAAATTAAAGGAGAAAAAAAGTAAGAAGCTTATTTTAAAAAAATTATTTGTGGTTATATTATAATTTTATTTTTGTATCTATGATTAAAAAAAATTAAAAAATCAAGTGAAAAATTATTTTGACAATCACAATGATAAATTCAACGGAAAAGGGCCTAAAATACCCTCGAAGTATTGAAAATGGTACACAATTACCCCCCATCCACTTATTAGCCCCCAAATACTCTTCACATCCACCTTTGGGTCCAAATTTACCACTTTATTAATGGACCAAAATTAAAAAAAATTAAATTATAATTTTTAATTACGTGGCACTCAACCATTGGTTGTAATTTAATTATTTAAAATAATTTAAAACCCACCCATTACCCACCCATTTTAACTAAACCCGCCCCACTTACCCAATTTTAAAAAAAAAACCCATCTAACTAAAAAACCCTAAAACCTTATTCCTCCAATTTTCACAAACCCACGCTCGTTCATTGTCTTCTTCTTCTTCTTCTTCTTCTTCTTCTTCTTCTTCTTCTTCATCTTGCAACTTGAAGAAAATTCGTTCACAATCTCGACTTGAACTCAAGTAAGAACTTTTGTGCACTTCGAAATTTCAGTTAGGATTTAGGTTTTAATCGATGTTACTTGTTTTGAGAATCGATTTCTATTTATGTTAATTTTTCGTGTATTCTGTGCTTTTTTGACAATTACTTATGGTGATACTACAATTTTGTTTAGTGTTGTCTATTTATGTTAGTGTTGTGTGTTACTATGTTGATTTTGAGTAGGATTTTTTAATTGTTGTCTCAAGTTTGTTCTTTTCTGCCTCTACTCGTCGTTTCTCCCTTTATTTCATAATACTTTTCAATTTGTGTTAGTCAGATATGCCTTTACTATTGTTAGGTATGAAAGATTTTATTAAATGGTCCATTTTTTTAGATTTTAGGTATTATATTATATATTTTTGCGTATGTAAAGTTTTACTTTGAAGCATGTGGTCCCTATTCTTTTACTCTTGGTAGATTCCTCTGTTTTTTTTTAAATATTTTGTTGTTGTCTAATATGACCCTTTTCTCTTCTTTTTTTTGTCTATAATGTCTTTTTCTTGAAGAATGGTTGACAAGGTGGACCTATTATTCTATTATGGGGGCAAGTGGGTACTGACACCTAATGTTATTTACATTAAAAAATTCACTCATGTTTGGAAGGAGTATGATCCAGATTTATTGTCATATATAGACATATGTGAAGAGTTCCATGAAAATTTAGGTTTTAGTAAGGTCCAACAACTTCTACTCAAAGGACCTTCAGGGAGGTATTATTTGATTGAGGGGGATTCTGGCATAAGAACAATACAGATAACACTGTCTATTAAGTCTGGTGTACTTGAATTATTTGTTGTAGATGAGGGGGATGATGTTGTTCCAGCTATTGACATCAGCCACAATGATGAACCATACCTAGTCACAATAGATGTTGCTACTGAAGGTGAATCAAGTGAGGAAGAAGATGATGAAAATGAACCTAATCTAGTCACAGTGAATGAACCTAATCTAGTCACAGTGAATGCTGGAATAGATGTTGCAACTGAAAGTGAATCAAGTGAGGTAGAAAATGATGAAAATGAGCCTTATCCAAGTGACTACAATAGTGAAGAATTGGAATCCTTTAGGTTGGAAAAGATAAGAGAAATTAATGATCAACTTGACAACTTTAAAGAGTTGGAAAAATGTATGAGTTTTAAGAACCTTGATGAAGCTAAAAGGGTTGTAAGTTACTACTCAATTGCTAGGAAGGTTGCCCTTAGAGTTGACAAGAGTGACTCTGTTAGAGTTAGATATAAATGTATTGTTGGTTGTCCTTTTGTGTGTCTTATTTCTGAAGTTAAGAAAGGACAAGGATTTGAAATTAAGACTTTGCAAACAAAACATACATGTCCAGAAGCATTCAAGAATAGAAGAGCTACTCAACAAGCTCTAGCACACTACATTAAGAATAGGGTCCAAAATGATCCTAACTGCAAAGTGACTGAAATGAGAAAGATTGTAGATGATAACTTTAACCATAATATTAGTTATTCAAAAATCAAGAGGGTTAAAAGACTTGTACTGGAAAAACTAGATGGTAGCTATGTTGATGATTTCAATAAATTGGAGGGTTATGCTCAAGAGTTAAGGGACAGTAATCCTGGTACTGATGTAATTATAAACATATCCAAAAAGGCTTTGTTGGAACATGGACAAAGAAAATTTTTTGAGAATGTATATTTGTATTCAGGCTTTGAAAAGTGGTTGGAGAGCTGGTTTGAGACCATTTATAGGGTTAGATGGCACCTTTTTAAGAGGCAAGTTCAAGGGAATTTTATTGGTCGCACTTGTTCAAGATTCAATGAAGCAATTCTATCCACTTGCTTGGGCAGTAGTGGATAGAGAAACTATTAGAACATGGAAATGGTTCATTGAGTTGCTGAGGAACTCATTGGGGTTGGCATATGGTGAAGGATTGACACTATGTCTGATATGCAAAAGGTAATTTTGCAAGTGTTTGACAGTTTTTTATTTATAGTTATTGTATACACTTGAATTTTTTTAAGCTATTCTATTCTATTATTTTCTTATTGTTACAGGGCTTGATTGGTGCTGTTAGTGCTTTGCTTCCAAAAGCACAACATAGATGGTGTGCAAAACACATAGAAGCCAATTGGTCTAAGTCTTGGAGTGGTGTACAGATGAAGAAGATGTTTTGGTGGTCTGCTTGGAGTACATATGGAGAGGAATTTGAAGACCAATTAAAGTCCATGGGTTCTGTGTCTAAAAAAACAGTCGAAGGTCTTTTATGGTATCCACCACAACATTGGTGCAGGGCCTTTTTTGACACTGTCTGCAAAAACTACTCCTGTGATAATAATTTTACTAAGTCTTTCAACAAATGGATTTTGGAAGCAAGGGCAAAACCAATAATCAAGATGCTGGAAGACATTAGAATTAAGGTATTGTTGCTATTTTATATAACTATATGATAACATCCATTAATGTTTAATATGATAGTAATATGTAGGTATACATGTATAAATTATATATGTCATGTACATGTTATATATTTCATTGTTATCTATAGGTTATGAAAAGGTTGAAAAAACTTGAAGAAGAGGGTAAGTAGTGGACGGAAGAGTATAGTCCATATTCTGTGGATCTGTATCATGATTTCAGAATGATTGTTCAAGGTTGTCAAGTTGTTGCTAATGGAGACTTAGGATATGAGGTGGTTGAGGGTGTAGATAGACATGTTGTGAATCTTGCTAGAAAGAAGTGTACTTGCAGGACATGGGATTTGACAGGAATACCATGTCCTCATTCTATTAAAGCATTATAACATGATAAAATAGAGCCACTGAATGAGATGCATTGGTGGTATTCTAAAGAAGCTTACTTGCTTGTATACCAGCCTAAAATTCAACCTGTTAGAGGTGAGAAATTCTGGAAAATTGATCTTTCTCAAGATATGCAACCACCACAAATTCATAAATTGGTTGGTAGACCAAAATTAAAAAGAGTAAGGGAAAAAGATAAGGCAATAAAAAGGGAAGGATTATGGTCGAAAAGTAGAAAAGGATTGCAAATGACATGTGGAAATTGCAGTGCTGTAGGTCATAATCGAAGAAGATGTCCCCTAGTAAGTCATGTTTTATCAATTTTTAATTACTTTCAATGTATAATTATTTATCTTACACTTTGACAAATTTTACAGCTTCAAGAAGGAAGACAAGTTCTCCCAGATGAACCAATCTTGATGCCAACTCTTGAATTTGTTGCATCTTCTAGTCGACAAACTAGCCATCAATCAAGTGAAGAATTCAATGAAGCTGCTGGTCCTTCAAAATCAAAGAGAAAAATCTTTCAAAGGACAAAGTTGATGCACTACCAAAGAGGTCTAAAAACGATAGAAAAGAAAAAGTTATTGCACCTTTGATTGCAATTGTTGATCAGGATGAAGTTGAAGACGGTATTGAATCTGAGGATGAGGATACAGTCCTTTCACCTAGAGTGATATCTAAAGAAAAAACTAGACTTCAAATGAAGAAGATGCTACAACAATCAATTGGTTCAAGAATGATTAGTTTTAAGGGTGATGAAAATGGTGTTGTTGTCCCTACTAATTTACCATACTCACCAAAAAAGCTAACTTGGAAAGGCAAAGCATGTGTGACCTCAAAGTCAGTTGAAAAAAGTCAAGGAAAAAAGATTGGCAAGCTTAAGGCAAAGAGGGGCAAGCATTAGAAAGTAGTTGCTAAGTATTGATTTAAAGTTTTTGTTTAGTATGTAATGGCACAATGGAACTTCTTAAACTGCTATTTTTGGAGGGGCAAGCATTACAAATTAGATTGATAATGTTTTGTGGGCTGAAAATATTTTGTGACTTGAAAATTTTATGAATGCATTCTATTATTTGGTGGTTTTGTGGAACTGTTGAACCTTTGTGGTTGTGGAACTGTTGCAGTTTCGTGGTCTGTGGAACTGATGAGCAGACCATAGTATTTTTTTAGAGATGCTTCACTCGATTGTTTTCTTTTCAGGTCCAACATTTGAGGTGGAAAATGTATTGAAATAATGAGTTAGTTGTATGATTAAATGGCAGAGTTGTTTAGTGTACATTAAAATATGATTAAATGCAAAGGACAGTGGCTGGAAAGGAAGCACCATTACTCTTTTTTTGGCTTCTTCAATACTTGAGTTGTTAGTGTTCCTAACATCCATAACTATACGTTTAGTCAGTGGAGCTGAAGATGCAGAGGTTTTTGAGCAAGAAATACAAAAGTACAACCTACGGAGATTGTGACGGTTCGTCATGTTCGTGACGGTCCGTAGGTGGCATCGTAGTGCAGCTGCTGAAGGAAGATGGAAAATTCTGGTGTGGTGTTACGAAGTGCATGACGAACCGTCATATCCATGACGGTCCGTCCTGCTGGTTCGTCATGAAGATCAGAGAAGTAGTCCAAGTACCCAAATTCCAAGAGTGTAAGTGTTTTGGAATGGATACCCTCGACTGACCGTTGTGCCTGTGACAATCCGTCTTACCTGCCGTCGAGGATAATGAAGAGAGCAGCAGAAGAGATTTTCCGTGTGTGACGGACCGTCGTAGCCGTGACGGTCCGTCCTGCTGGTTCGTCATGAAGATCAGAGAAGTAGTCCCAGTACTCGAATTCCAAGAGTTCAAGTATTTTGGAACGGAAACCCTCGACGGACCGTTGTGCCTGTGACGATCCGTCATACCTACCGTCGAGGGTAATAAGGAGAGAAGCAGAAGAAATTGCACAAGTATAGGTCGACGGAATCCATGACGGTCCGTCGTGACCACGACGATCCGTCGCGTGGTCCGTCGACCCAACCGCGTTTTTACAGATTTCCAGCAGATAGAGTCCTTATTTAATTAGGTATCATTAGGCTGTGTCATTAACCCTGAAATAGATGGTAGTGATAGTCAACAAATGTTTTATGTCGCTATGTTTGAGCCTCTGATTACCACAACCCATAAGAGGGAAAATCATTCCTAAATCTTACTCATATTTACGGAAGAAAACACATTGGAAGTATTAGATAGTAGGTTTTCTTGTAGTCTTTTTTTATCTTCCTCTGGTTTGGGTTATCAGCAGCTTATAGTGAAAGTCACAAGTGTATAGTGAAATTCATATCTTTCACCTTTGAACAGAGGAAGCAAGAATCACTGAATTACTGCCAAATTGATGAGAAATTAACAATGAAGTAGTAGACATAACAATCAAAACAAATGTAGCTTTGCCAGAAAATGCACACTCTAATGTATCATTAGTAATAACAATATTGCATAATTCTTCATTAGTAGACACAACAACAACCAACATCATCTTCACAAATAATCAAAATAAAATGCAGCTCACTAACTTAACACAAACAATTGCACTACACTAAATCATCCTAGCAGCTGCAAAACCAAGAATAATAGCCCAAGAAACTGCAAGCAAACTTATCAATTTATGAACTTTCATCTCTAACTTCGAAACTTTTTCATCCAAGCTAGATACTTTCTTCATCTTTGAACTCTCAATTTTATCCATCAACTCCAAATTTGACATTTTTCCCTTCAAGGCAGAAACTTTCGTCAAATCAGAAATTTCATTTTCATTCATATCATTCAACTCAGACATTTCATCGGCAGTCATATCCTTCAAATAAGAATCTTCAATTCCACCCATATCCTCCACAATCTTCTTCAAATGATTTTTTTTCTTTCCGAATTGAATCCAATTCAACTTTTTCATTATGAATCATGGTTGACACATGACGTGGAAGTTTGTCATCAATCCAATTCCAATAATCACAAGAATTTGACCCAACACGACCACATCTGTAGAATCGACGCCAACCATTTTCAAGAGTTGTAGCAGTATAATATCTTGCCAAAAATCCACACTTACATGTACAAGATCGAAGTTCTTCAGCGGAAGAAATCGGAGAAGAAGCTGACATTTTCTTCATGAAGAAGAAGAAGAAGACAATGAACGAGCGTGAGTTTGTGAAAATTGGAGGAATAAGGTTTTAGGGTTTTTTAGTTAGATGGGTTTTTTTAAAATTGGGTAAGTGGGGTGGGTTTAGTTAAAATGGGTGGGTAATGGGTGGGTTTTAAATTATTTTAAATAATTAAATTACAACCAATGGTTGAGTGCCACGTAATTAAAAATTATAATTTAATTTTTTTTAATTTTGGTCCGTTAATGAAGGGGTAAATTTGGATCCAAAGGTGGATGTGAAGGGTATTTGGGGGCTAATAGGTGGATGGGGGGTAATTGTGTACCATTTTCAATACTTCGAGGATATTTTAGACCATTTTCCGTAAAATCAAAAAATAATAATAATTTACTAGAAGGAATACATCCGGTCTTAATTGGGTCGTTAGACCAAAAGGATATATTTGATCGTTGTATAACGATGGAGATATATATATGTGAGCTATTTTTATAACATGAAATATATCATCTAGATTATGAAAGGTATATTAGCCCCTTTTATTTTTATTTTTTTTAAAATCTTTTTGATGCTTTTCATGATTCAAACGAACTTTTGGTGTAAAATATTTCAAGTTAATGTTTTTTTTTTTGATTTATCAAAGATTAGGTAAACAAATTACATATTTCCCACTTCTATATCACAAGGTATATGAGATAATGAGATATTGACATATTAATATATAATATTAACAAGCCTTCCAATTTCCAAACAAAACCTTTTTGCTGACGGATTAGTAATAGGACTTAAATTTATTGTTATATGTTCTTAGATGTAGATATCTTTTTACTCATTTATTTAATCACATACAACTAATTATTTGAATGGTTAGAATTTAAAGGGTTTTTAGTGCGTCATTTTGAGAAAGCATGCCGTCCTTAAGATTTTTAATTGAAGATTTTAGTTTATCTAATCAAATTCAAACCCTTTGAAAGTGCCATATCTAACTTCAATTTCACTAAAATATTATGTTGTAGTAACCATTTTCCTACGTACGTTCTTGGTTTTACTTTTTCTATTTTCAAAGTGGGATCAAAATATAGTACTTAATTACTTTGGAAAAAAAAATAGAAAATCAAAACTATGTGATCCAATCTTCTAGAATCTGAAATACATCCCAACGAAAGGAAAATAAAAAACTTTAAATGATCGATGGAGAGCAATGGCAATTCAGAAAGTCGGATTTCACCACAACTTCGAAAGAGAAATATCTGTCGGATCCAGTCAACTGCAATGAGGATCACCCTGACTAGGATCTGCATCAAAGGGATATCAAAAGTAGGGGTGAATACAATCCACGTATATACTCAATAGGTTAGACCAATTGAGTATAAACAACTAAACAGATTTTAGAAATAAACTAAGAAATATTTTCACATGCACGCTATAAAATTCTCATTCCGACATCGTCAATGCATCCAATTAATATAAAATGGTGGGAATAAAGTACACACATAAGTGTACATACAATATTTAAATCAACACATAAACAAGTTACACAACACAACAAAACTGGTTAATGCGATGCAATGAGATGATGAAATGATGTTGTGATACCAAGATCGTCGCACTTTTTGTCCTATACACCTTGTCAAGCATTTAGCTTCTAGATAAGGACCCTCGGGGGACCACAATCCATATACCAATCTCATAATATCTATATCTCATCAACTTGTCACCTAGCTCATGATCAAGGATATAAGTAAGGTATCAAATTTTCTTTCTAAAAAATATATATAGTTTTTCTCCGCTTTCTCATATTTTCGAACAATGATATGTTGCATGAAGATAAAAAGCATCACAACACACATACAACACAAGACATAATCAATTCATCGAGGGTTTCAAATAGTATCAAGTTTGTAAGTCAACAAATCATGAAACATATTCTCAGATGATATGGATAGTGGACGAAACTATTTGAAATCTTTACCACTTAGAAATCAAATCTTTCACTTTAAGATGCTCAAAAATTAACTCAAACCCCTAATCAAACATCTCGATGTCAAATATAAAGATAATTCACACAGCCCCTCACTCGGGCAATTACTCAACATCACATAATTTTTGCTACAATTATAGATATCACACAAGTTAAGTATCACAGATAAGCATCATACGAACTAAACAAGGAGGTCAACAATATTAATCAACTTCTAAGACTTATTTTATAGTAAACTTTCTAAGAAAGGCTAATTACTCATCTCAGTCTAAAAGAGGGATGGTCAAACTATCTTAATGTCGAAAATCACTCTAAATAATTTATTGGAGGACTTCCTCAACCGCACAATCATCGAAACAATCTCAACTATTAAGAATGAAAGAGTTCATCAAAAAAATTCTAATCATATTGGTAGGATTTGAAATCAGAGGGATAAAATAGTCAAATAAGTACTTCAAAAAATCAAAGGACAAAATCATATTTATTTTGTTGAAAATCAAGTTCTATAAGTTAAGGTGTCTTTTTAAAAATTCGAAACAACTTCAGTGGTGCTTTTATGTTTTTTCTCTAAAGTTAATGAATAGTTTACCATGTTGTGTCTATTTTATCATTGCTATTAAATACTGTTTATTTTTCAATGTTTAAAATGACTAAAATTTAACTAGGATGATTTGATAAAATTACCCCTATCATATACTGATCCTTAATCCATATATGGCTGTGTCAAATCAATAGCAGACTCCATTGTTAAACAGAGAGATTACAAAACACATTTTATAGAAAGGAAAATTCACATAATCGTAATTTTTTCTGATATATAAAAAACATTTAATGAAAAGAAAATTCACATAATCGTATTAAGATATTAGAGATACTTTTTTTATGAGAAAATTTGATCTAGGACTCCCCAATCGGCCACCCAAAATAAGAACGCAATCATACTAAGATTAATTTAAATGACGTGTGAAATGAAACCAATCATATTCATTTGACTTTGCAATTTCTCCAAATTTAATCATTCATTTGCAATAAATAATCATAAAAAATTCTTATTGGGCCATTAAAGAGTGACATTCTCCAAAGTATAACTATAAAAATAATTTGAATTTATTAATAATAAATATCTTATCAATGTTAAAATTTTGTATTATGTTCCCACTAAGTAAAAGATTGATGGTGAAAACGTTGAGCCGGACAAGCCGGCAAGGCTAAGTGACATCCATGACATAGTCCCCCACACAATACCTTTCAACTAAGTATTTTTTTAATTTATTTTATTAAATCTCTAAACAAGAAATGATGTTGAAGTCACTTGAAACAATTCACAAGGCTAGAAATACATTAAATATCGAATAGAATAATGCTAAATAAAGTGTATTAGTTCTGTTTACATAATTGTACTAGTTATATATAAATTATTTGTTATTTATTATTTGATTTGGTCAGTGACAGAGCCACCTCACGATTAGGGGATTTCATTCGAACCCCATTCGAAGAAAAAATATATTATTTATATATAGTTAAAATAATTTTTTAGTTATATATAGTAGATATCGAATCCCCATCGACTACTTCGTGTCCCTAATTTTCAGATTTTGAACCTCTATGTTAAAAATTCTGACTCTGTCACTGAGTTTGGCGTATTAAAAATAGTGTGCACTGCATAATTTTTTTTAAAAGATATTTTTACAAAGATATTCGCCACAAGTATGATGAAAATTAAAGATGTTAAAATAGGTTTTAAGGGCAATTGAGTCATTAATGATGTTAATTGATGCATTAAAATCTTTGCATTACTAATATATGAAAATTCATGATATTAATAATATAAACTTAAGCTATAACGTATATCGATCAAACAAGATACTGCTACATAAAATTAATGCTTGTATTAAATTTTTTTTAATGCATTCTACTAACGATAGCTTACACATTTTGCTATTGCATTTTTCAAGGAGGTAAGCACTTCAAAAGCTGTTCTATTGACACTTCATAGATTGATGACTATGATGACAGTAAAATTACTTGTATTGTCAACTACTTAATCATATTATTGTTTGTTATGTATTCATGATTCATCCCTTGATTTTGGAAAATATTTTTCTCCAATACGGAACACATCATTCATATTTTTTTTCCACATGGAATTTGTTGGATTAAATCAATGCAAAGATATATTTTTTAAATATGACGTAATATTCTCAATTTTCGGTCAAGTTCATATGTATTTCGGTAAAATTAGTATTGCTATAATATTATATGTAGCTTCTCATTCATTTCAACAATCGATACAAGACTTTGTTTGCACACCTAACAATACAAGACTTTGTTTGCACACCTAACAATCTCCTAATCCCCCGAACTAAGTTATACCATCTCCTATCATCACGATCCACGAGTGAATTTCTGAGATTCAATGTGTCAATCACATACTTATGGTAAATGTAGTGAGTCGTACTCTACACTATCACTTCATTATTTTCATACTCGTTTCAGCAAATAATTGAATCTGATATTAATTGTTAGACTAAATCAATTTAAAGATACAATTAACATGCCATGTTATTAGTTTTTTTCGACTAATCCTACGCAATTTCTCTAAAAAGATTTCACATCACTTTAATTATTTTAATTTGTACGCGTTATATATAGCTTCTCAATCTTTTCACATTATTTTTCGCGCCGCACCAAAGTTATTTGTTAAGCTACCTTATCATGATCACAAGTGTGAAGTTAATAGTGGACTCAGGGCCCGTTTGGATGGGCTTAATAAAAGCAGCTTTAAAAAAGTACTTTTGAAAGTGCTGAAACTTATTTTAAAATAAGCAGTTATGCGTTTGGATAAAAGTGCTGAAGTTGTTATGCAAAACGTGAAAAGGGAAAAATAGAAGAAAGAGATGTTAGGGTTATATGGATAATTTGGAGATTGTATAAAAATATTAAGAGAAAAAACATAAAAATATGGTCAACTTAAAACAGCTTATAAGCTAAAAAAAAAAGCACCCCTACCCCAGCTTTTAACTTTTGGCTTAAAATAAGTTTTTTTTAAACTTAAAATAAGCTGTTTTGAGTATTGTCAAACAGTCAAATAAGTCAAAAACCAGCTTTTAAGTCAGTTTGACCAGCTTTTAAGCTGAGCCAAACAGGCTCTCAAACTATTATTCAATGGCTTATTACAAACAAATTTTTATGTCATTTTTAAAATAACATCTTGTAACTGAGCTTTCAAATTGATGATTTCCAAGGAAGTTGGATCTAAGTAATTACTCTATTAAATTGTTGTTTTGTGCTATGTTTTATTGCTGATCAAATTTTTCTTCCCTGCCTATAAATGTACACTAAAGTTAACTTTTCTTGTAAAATTTTAGTATTTGGAGGAAGAACTAAACTAATGTTAATGTACAAATTAGAAAGAAAAAAAAGCTAGAGACAAGGATTCGTAGTTCTAGTTACTTCTGCAATAAGCTTGGAATTTGGAAGTGATCAAACTTCCATGGAAATAAATTTATTGCTATAAAAACAAATACGTTCGTTTAATTTTAGAGGCGAATTCAAGATTAAAAATTTGGAGATTCATTTTTTTTTATAAAAAAAAATAAGAGCGGGGGGCGAGGGGGTTCAAATCCACAACTCTAGTATGAAAATCATTTTTATAGTCTCAATTAATTTTTTAAGTTGATGATCTGAGTTTATTTATTAATTTATTTTTAACAGATCTCAAATGTATTTGGTTAATTTAATTTTCATATCCAAGAGAAACTTGTACAATTATTTAATTGATAACCGATCCAACCAACAGTCTATGATGTTATAAAGTTTTTAACAAAATGATATAATGGTATGCCATTGTTCAAAGATTAAATTACAAACTCCAACTCTAAGTTTTAATGAGAAATCAATTTAATTTGCACCTTCAAAAATTAATTGATCACTCGGTGAAAAAAGTTCAAAAATATAAGGAAATCAAATAACCATTACTAATCGATGTGGGACTCAACACCGTGTTGAGTACACACACAATACAAGATTGAGGTGCATTTAAGTTCAGTTAATGAAAATAATTTATTATTAATCTTGTAAACTAATAATCCATGTCAAGTTAAGAGATGTCTTCAATATTTTTCTCTATTATTTATGCATAATAGATAATTTCTACTTAACTAACACATGAATAAAATAATATATAAATTACTTATCATTCAGCCGTATAATTACTAATACCTCGATAACTCTAATCAATTATCTATAGACTTTTTTTAACAATTTTTTTCCACTAAAGTATACAACATGACATGGATGGCACATACTTGTTCAATAAACTAATGCACTATATTTGTCTCAAACCTCACACATGAAATAAAATATATCCCCACTTTTATGAGGTTCTTGCAATCTTAAAGTATGTAATATACCTCAAAACATCCGACCTTCTAGTTGGTAGAGTACCATAGTAATAAACAAACAAGAAAAAAAAAACATTGGAGCAAAATTCTTAAATTAATTAAATATCTAGGGCAAAAGAGTAAATTAACTAATGCATGATTAATCAACTTTGATGACATAATTTAAATTTTAAACCTCACCAAACTACTTCCTCTGTCCCAATTTATAGGACACCTTTTATGTTTTAAAAGTCAAATTTACGCATGAAATCTTAAATTTTTTTAAAAATGAAATTTATATATTTATAAACCAAAAATATTATGACTCACAGTAATTGATAATTTAAAATATTTATACAATCTATAAAAAATCGAAGAGTGACATACAAACTGGAACGAAGGTAGTATAAAAACAAAAAACCCATCATTACCACTCTATTTATTAGAGTACTAATCCTTTGTTTTATTAATGCTTTTTAATTAGTCTTAATCACCTTCTTAATGTCTTTTGTTTAAGCTCCTTGTTTCCTTTATAAATCATAGCACATAATCTTTGATTGAGGCATATAAACAAACAGTTGGAGTGCAGTTATGGCTATGATGGTTGATGAAACCATCTCGGATTTTGATTGTTATGGTAGTTTAAGCATCGCCACTACAACTATCACTACTACTACAGCAACAACCTCTTCATCTTCATGGAATGACTGGTCGCCGGTTTTCGATTGGGATGTGTTTTCCGGTGGTGATAATTTTCAAGATCTAATTGAATCTATGGTGCAGGGATCGGGTAATTGCTTTTACAAATCCGAACATCAGGATTGTGCTGAGTTTATGGAGGAAGAAGAAGAAGAATCAGGTGACTCTAATAACAATCCATCGGAAGATATTAACGGGCTGAAGCTTGTTCACCTTCTCATGGCAGCAGCGGAGGCATTAACCGGCGTTAACAAAAGCCGTGAGTTGGCTCGAGTGATATTGGTTCGGCTCAAGGAATTAGCGTCCCCAAACGGCGCTACTAATATGGAGAGATTGGCTGCGTATTTCACTGACGCCTTGCAGGCGTTGATGGAAGGCTCTGCTTCCGGTACGTTACACACTAAACACATGTTTTCCCCAAATTACAAAGACGAACACCGTCAAGGAGATGTACTTGCAGCTTTTCAGCTATTACAGGACATGTCTCCTTTTGTTAAATTTGGGCATTTTACAGCAAATCAAGCTATATTCGAATCGGTAACACACGATCGGAGAGTTCATATTGTCGATTACGATATAATGGAAGGAATTCAATGGGCATCGTTAATGCAAGCTTTGGTGTCTAGAAAAGATGGACCTCCAACTCCGCATCTTCGGATCACAGCATTGTCAAGAAGCGGCAGCGGCCGTCGGTCGTTCGGGACGGTCCAAGAGACCGGCCGTCGGTTAACGGCTTTCGCTGCATCTATCGGTCAGCCATTTTCATTTCATCACTGCAGATTGGACTCAGACGAAATATTTAAGCCAACCAATGTCAAGTTAGTTAGAGGCGAAGCTCTAATTATTAATTGCATGCTTCACTTGCCTCATTTTAGCTATCGAGCCTCGGATTCAGTCGCTTCGTTCCTATCTGGATCGAAGACACTGAATCCGAGACTTGTGACCTTAGTCGAAGAGGAACTAAGGCCGATAGGAGACGAAGAAGGGTTCGTGGGTCGGTTCATGGACACTTTACATCACTACTCAGCACTTTATGATTCGCTTGAGGCAGGATTCCCTTTGCAAAGCCGAGCTCGGGCATTGGTGGAGCGGGTATTCCTCGGGCCTAGAATAACCGGGTCATTGGCTCGGATATACCGGGCCCGAGGAGAAGAGGAAAGGTGCTCATGGGGGGAGTGGTTGAGTGGGGTGGGGTTTTGTGAGAGTAATATAAGTTTTGCAAATCATTGTCAAGCAAAATTGTTGTTGGGGCTATTCAATGATGGGTATAGGATGGAGGAAATTGGGACCAATAAATTAGTTTTAGGATGGAAGTCCCGGCGTCTACTTTCTGCTTCTATTTGGACCACAATGGATATTGACTTGTAATATCAAAATGTATATAATTCTTGTAAGTGTGCCCCCACCCCACCCCCACCCCAAGTCTTTATCTACTATGTGTGTATTGTTTAGTGGTGTTATTTTGGATTCAACTATTTTTTTTGTGAGGCTTTTTCATCTATTCCTATTCCTAAGTTGCTATTATGTGTATTGTTTGGTGCGAGATATGAAGTATAATAATTTTGAGACAAAATGCAGAATTATATTATCTTGCGTTTGATTGGAGATGTCAAATAGTCTTAGATGTTTATCCCACACTATTTGAACCATAGTGATAAAATTGACCAAAATGCTAAAAATTTGGTGGCGTAGTGGCCATTTTATTCCATAAAGATAATGAAAATCGGTGTGGGTTTGTTTTCACGTTGCATGACCCTTTCGATAGAAACACCAAAAACCTTCACAACTTTGAACGTGACACCATGAATATCTCACAAGGCATGACCCTTTCGATCAAATTCAGCAATCAACACCTCATCGTTTTCTTCAATGTAGTTCAAACAACCATCATTAGGAACGAATGCAACAATCTTCTTCCCATTTTTTATCAATGAACCCTAGCACATTTACGAATAGCAGAGTTGGGCTGCTTAGCCTCAATACCTATCTACTCAAGCCCTTTAGCATGGGATGACCCAAACAAATGGCTTCTCCCATTCATTGTCAAGATGTGCAACTCATATGACATACACAAATCTTAAACAAAACCTCTATCTTCTTTGATCAGTTCCAAAGGATGAGAACTCCCGTCTTTCCATCAGATGAGAGAATTTTCGACTAAAGTTTGTGTTATGCGGAATTCGATATAATACGAGAAAATATAAACGCGAAAAACAAGACAACAGATTTACGTGGTTCACCAATAAATTTGGCTACGTCCACGGGAAGAGGGGAAGCAGTTTTATTATGGAGAGGCAAGAACCGAAATTACAGAATAGGGTTTGCCCTAGCGTCTATATATAGTACTAGGTTACGCCCTAACAGGCTTGGGCCCAACATACAGAATTGACACATAATTAAGGGCCCAATACAACAACATTGTATACCGTCGGGCCGGGGGCGTCTCCGCCCCCCCGGACCCCCAGGCCAGGGGGCGCGTCGCCCCCCTGGACCCCCCGACTCGCTGACCGGGCAGCGAGACCCCCGTCCTTTCTGTCGTAACGGGTCCTATTCAAGGCATTCAACAAATCTCCACCTTGACTTGAATTCTCCAAACAGATTCTTCAGATGCACTATGACAGTGCCAAGCCTCCCCCTCTTCCTCAGAATTGCCCCACAGGGCAATTAACAGCTTCTGATGTTGAGCAAGTCCAAACAGTGTTGAAACTTGCTCTGTGGAACCGGCTTTGTGAACATATCAGCAGGATTATCAGCAGTTCCTACTTTCTTCACCTTGATTCTCTTCTCACTTCTCAGAAAATGATACCTCACGTCAATATGCTTGGTTCTCTCATGATGGACTTGATCCTTGGCTAGACAAATTGCGCTCAAACTGTCACAATACACCGTAGCCTGATCATGATGCAGACCAAGATCACTAACCAGCCCTTTCAACCAAATCCCTTCTTTTGCAGCCTCTGTCAAGGCCATGTACTCCGCTTCCGTAGTAGACAAAGTCACTGTAGGTTGCAAAGTTGCCTTCCAACTGACGACAGATCCTCCAAGGGTAAACACATAGCCAGTCATTGATCTTCTTGTGTCAACATCTCCAGCATAGTCAGAATCAGAATAGCCAGTAACCAAGCACTGAGTATCACCTCCATAAATGAGACCAACGTCAGATGTACCTTTAAGGTATCGGAAAATTCTCTTCACAGCCTGCCAATGTTCTCTTCCTGGTTGTCCCATGAATCTGCTCACTACACTGACTGCATGTGCTAAATCTGGCCTTGTACAGACCATAGCATACATCAAACTTCCTACAGCACTGGCATAAGGGACTCGTGACATATACTCCTTCTCTTCTTCTGACTGTGGAGCGAACATGGCAGTGAGATGGATATTGGAAGCACTGGGGGTATCAATAGGCTTAGATGAAGACATGCCAAACCTCCCCAAGACCTTCTGAATGTAGCTTCTCTGTGACAAGAAAAGTTTCCTTCTCTCTCTGTCTCTAATGATCTCCATCCCTAGAATTTTCCGAGCGGCTCCCAGATCCTTCATCTCAAACTCAGCACTAAGTAAACCCTTCAGCTTCTGAATGTCATACTTCTTCTTTGCAGCTATCAGCATATCATCTACATAAAGCACCAGATAGATGAATGAATCATCCTTGAGCCTATTGTAGTAGACACAACAATCATATGAGCTCCGAGTGTAGCCCAACTTCACCATATAGCTGTCAAACCTTTTGTACCACTGCCTTGGAGACTGCTTAAGTCCATATAAGGACTTCTTCAACTTGCAGACGTGATTTTCCTTCCCTGGAACTTGGAAACCATCCGGCTGAGTCATGTATATCTCTTCCTCCAACTCTCCATGTAGAAACGCTGTCTTCACATCAAGTTGTTCAAGCTCCAGATTCTGATGTGTAACTATCGCTAGTAACACTCGGATGGAAGTATGTCTGACCACTGGTGAGAAGATCTCATTGTAGTCCACTCCCTCTCTTTGGTTGAAACCTCTGGCAACAACCCTGGCTTTATACTTGACTCCTTCTGCTGGTGATATCCCTTCCTTCTTCTTGAAAACCCATTTGCAAGTAATAATCTTTCTCCCCGAAGGCTGTATGACCAGATCCCATGTCTGATTCTTGTGTAGGGACTCCATCTCATCTCCCATAGCAGCAAACCATTTTTCAGAATCAGGACTTAAAATGGCTTCTTTGTAAGTGGACGGCTCAGATGTATCTACCTCTTCAGCAACCTGCAGTGCATAACCCACCATGTCCTCAAAACCATACCTCGTAGGTGGCCGAACTCCAACCCTCTTTGGCCGATCTTGAGCTATACTCCGATGGATATCTGATGGCATAGATTCTGGAATATCAGTTTCTGTCTGTGGCTCTTGATCATCCTCTTCAGGTTCTTTCAAATCGCTCTCATTCTGAATGACTTGAAACTCCACCTGTTATCAAGACCCCCAGTTTCTGACGTAGTTGTAGGCTTCACAATGGTTCTAAGCAGAGAACTTTCATCAAAGACAACGTTCCTGCTCATAATAACCCTCTTTTCTGCTGGAGACCAGATTCTGAAACCTTTCACTCCATCTCCGTAGCCCACAAATACTCCCTTTTTAGCTCTTGGTTCTAACTTACCTTCACTGACGTGATAGTAAGCCGTACAACCAAAAGCTTTCAGATTTGAATAATCAGCAGCTTTTCCTGACCACATCTCCATAGGTGTCTTGCACTGTATGCCTGTATGTGGTCCGCGGTTAATCAAGTAGCAAGCTGTACTAACCGCTTCTGCCCAAAATCTTCTATCTAGCCCAGCATTAGAGAGCATGCACCTTGCTCTCTCCAGAAGTGTTTGATTCATCTGCTCAGCTACACCGTTCTGTTGTGGTGTATTTCTGACTGTACGATGTCGAGCAATCCCTTCATCCTTACAGAATTGATCAAATTCAGACCAACAGAATTCCAGCCCATTATCAGTTCGCAACCTCTTGATCTTCTTCCCTGTTTGATTTTCCATCAAAATTTTCCACTCCTTGAACTTCTGGAAAGCTTCACTTTTATGCTTCATCATGTACACCCAAGTCATCCTTGAGTAATCATCAATAATGGACACAAAAAATCTGCAGCCTCCCAAAGACTCAACACGGCATGGACCCCAGCAATCAGAATGGATATAATCAAGTGTGCCTTTTGTTCTGCGAATGGCCTTTGGAAACTTGTTGCGATGTAGTTTTCCAAAGACACAATGTTCACAAAACTCTAGGCTTTTAACCTTATGACCAGAAAGAAGATCCTCCTTTGACAGAATTTGCATCCCTCTTTCACCCATATGACCAAGTCTCATGTGCCATAACTTAGTCATATCCTCCTTGTGAACTTCTGACGATGCAACATGGGCTGAACCTGTAACCGTGGAACCTTGTAGAAAATACAAAGTACCACGCATGACACCTTTCAGAATCAGATTTGAACCCTTCCAGACCCGCAAGACTCCATCTTTTCCCGACCAGCTGAATCCCTTGCTGTCCAAAAGACTGAGAGATATCAAATTTTTCGTCATCAATGGAACGTGCCTGACCTCGTTCAATGTGCAGAAGCTACCGTCATGTGTCCTTATTTTGATCGAGCCTGTCCCAACCACCTTGCAGACAGAACTGTTGGCCATCGAGATGCTGCCTCCGTCTACCTGCTCATAAGTCGTGAACCACTCTCTCCTAGGACAGATGTGATAGGATGCCCCAGAATCGAGAACCCACACATCTGAATGATGAGTGTGCTCATCCGCAACTAGGGCAATGTCTTCTTCAGAATTGGTGTCTCCTTCAGCAACAGCAGCAGAAAACTGATTGTTTTTCCGATTGCTTCTTCTTCTTCGGACAATCAAATTTCCAATGTCCCTTCTCCTTGCAGTAATTACAAACATCATCCGGCTTTGCACCCTTCGACATTGGCTTATTTTTCTTTCCGCCGTTTTTCCTTCCCTTTCCGCTACTGGTGAACAGACCGGAAGGCTGTATGTCCGTACTTGTACCGTTAGCCTTATGCCGTAATTCCCTGCTATGAAGGGCCGATCTGACTTCTTCCAACGACACAGTATCTTTCCCAACAATGAACGATTGAACAAAATTCTCAAACGACATTGGGAGAGATACTAACAGAATCAGGGCAGCATCTTCATCCTCGACCTTCACATCGATATTACGTAATTCTAATAACAAAGTATTCAATTGCTCTAAATGTTCCCTGAGTTGTGTACCTTCAGCCATTCGTAAACCGAATAGACGTTGTTTCAGAAGCAGCTTGTTGGTTAAAGATTTTGTCATGTACAAACTCTCCAGCTTCAACCACAGACCAGCAGCAGTCTCTTCATCCGAGACCTCCGTGATGACGTCATCCGCGAGACACAGCATGATCGTCGAGTGCGCCTTTTCCTCCAGAATCGCCATCTCAGGAGTAACGACGGCGTTCTTGTCTTTCGACAACGGCGCCCAGAAACCTTGTTGTTTCAACAAAGCCCGCATCTTGATCTGCCATAAACTGAAACTGTTCCTCCCTGTGAATTTGTCGATTTTCACGTTCAAAGCAGACATCTCGAATTCTCCAAGAACACCGATTACCGAGAGGCTCTGATACCAATTTGTTATGCGGAATTCGATATAATACGAGAAAATATAAACGCGAAAAACAAGACAACAGATTTACGTGGTTCACCAATAAATTGGCTACGTCCACGGGAAGAGGGGAAGCAGTTTTATTATGGAGAGGCAAGAACCGAAATTACAGAATAGGGTTTGCCCTAGCGTCTATATATAGTACTAGGTTACGCCCTAACAGGCTTGGGCCCAACATACAGAATTGACACATAATTAAGGGCCCAATACAACAACATTGTATACCGTCGGGCCGGGGGCGTCTCCGCCCCCCCGGACCCCCAGGCCAGGGGGCGCGTCGCCCCCCTGGACCCCCCGACTCGCTGACCGGGCAGCGAGACCCCCGTCCTTTCTGTCGTAACGGGTCCTATTCAAGGCATTCAACAGTTTGTAGATCAATGAGGAAGTATACATAGTCTAGGATTTGTTGTTCAAATTCAAAGGTTATCATCAATAGTAAGTAGCTACTATTTTCATCGTTTCTTCCAGTCAATCATTTTTACGCTTCATTGATTGTCAGCAGTATAATATGTTTCCATATTTTCTTCGAGTGCTGCAATTTTGCTCAGTAACTTTAAAATGTCAAATTTGATTCCTTTCATCTTATCGGAATGCATCTGGTGCATGATTCTAGTTTCTCCAATCTGTCAATTTATAGTTTTTCTTGTTCTACTCCTGTCTTTGATAAGCAACAATTTTGATGAGTGTGTTAGTGTATGTCTTCTTTAGCTTTTGTCGAAACCTACCCAGAGTAACCATTGAAAAGTTTGCGTCCATTGATTTTCAAGAAAATGATTTTTGTTTGAAAGGCGGGAGTTCTCATCCTTTGGAATTGATCCAAGAAGACAGAGGTTTTGTTTTAGATTTTTGTATGTCTAGTGAGTTGCACATCTCTGTTAAATTTGACAGAATTTTTTGGTGTAATTAGTGTTTTAAGGTGAAAGAGTACTAAATTGATAAGTTTTTGACATATTTCCATAAATTGCATATATGAGGGACCAAATCAATTTAAGTCCATACATTAAGGACTATTTTAATCATTTTCTCACAAATGTAGTTTTAAGAGCTAATATATATATATATATATATATATATATATATATATATATATATATATATATATATATATATATATATAAATAAAAGAAATACAAGAGAGTAGTATATTTCTTAGTGAGTAAATGATAATTTGATGACTTGCAACAAATAAATAGAAGACTAGAAAATTTGATGTTCGATCACATACTTTTAAAATTAGGTGTTGCGAAAGTCAAATATATAGAGAGTGATGGAATCACAACTGCTATATCTAAATGTAGCTAATAAATAGTAAATGAGACAACAACAATAAGAACGTCAGGAATTAACGAGGTTCGACAAACTTTTGTTTTCTTTTGTCTAGTCACCGGACACAACCAACCAATATTTATTTCACTTCAAAAGAGTACAAGTGAAATACTACAAGAGAGAAAGAAGAACAAATGTCTTAGGAGATGAGAAGGCAAGTTAGATGTGTTTTACAAATGATATAGGAGCTACCTATATATAGGAGTGAATTCTTCCTATTGATGTCATCCATGACATCACAATATGTCAAAAGGTCAAAATTTACCTTGTGAAATTAATTTATGGTTCACCTAAATTTCACCTACAAAATGTGTTATCTTGACTTTTCTACTAATGAAAAATTATCCAGCTAACTACCATATCTTCTCATTAACCCAATTTTTTAATCTTGTCAAATTTAACACTAGGTTGGCTTTGTTGATTAGACTCCAGCCCCAATTGTCTTGATTTCGAATTTCTCATGAATAGAAATATTTTTATTGGTTGCGTTCTAACGATAGCAATTTAGTGAGTCACTTGTAATCTATTCTATTTGCCACATGTCGCTTTTTGATTCACTCAAAGTCTCCAGACCAAACCTTTGCTAGTGTTTCAAATCAACCAACTTATGATATTGTTTAATTTTCTTGAAAATAAAGGTGTTGGAAAAATAATTTTTTTGCTAAAAAAATAGATCAATCAAAATTTGGGATGACAACAACAGCTTGAAGGGGCTAAGCCATTTTTTGTCAGCTTCACGTAGGACAACGGTTGAAATAAAGTTTTCTTTAATTCCTTCAATTATACTACTTATTATTATTAATAACATCCAAATTAGTACTAATTAAATACTTTATTGATCTAAACGTAATGTATTTTGTTTCTTTTATTTTAACAAAATCACCGGACCACACTTATTCAAACACAGATAAGTATGTGGATTATTAAAGGAATTAATTATTAAAACAAATTAAAAAGGACAACAAAAACAAGACTCATATATATATATATATTATATATATATATATATATATATATATATATATAATATATACATATATATATATATATGTATATGTTTTCACAAACAATTAAAATCCACTTCTTTATTGGAGTTGCGTTCGATTTGTTCTATCATAATTAAAAGTTGTGAAAAATCTTTTATTTTTATACAAAATTCAATTTTAATTAGAGATTGATATGGAGAAAAGGAGTATTCTTCTTTTATAGATTTTAAAGGCTTTGTAGAAAAACGTTACGTAAAAACAACTTTATGTTTATCCTTAAATTTGTGATTTAGAATGACAATTGAGCTTATTTTAGTGTTTTAAGGGCACATGGAATATAGTGATCAAATAATATGTTCTTGATGTTAAATTACTTGTTAATGAGTAGTCAAATTTGTAAGTAATAACTAGAGGCGGATCCATCCCTAAAGAGAGGTGTACACGCATTCGTTAATTTTGAATATATATATATATATATCAAAAAACTAACAGAAATTAAAACAATGCACCCATGAAAAACATAAGATTATCATTGTGTTGCTGGTTCAAGCTAGAGGATTCACCTGTAAAACCTGTGTTTGAATCCAAATAAAGTATTATTCCATTTTTTTAATTCCATTTTTTTATTTTAAACTTATCTTAAAGCTCGCACAAAAGCGGGAGCGATAGTTTGAGAACTCATATTATCAAATTTATGAACAAAACTAGATGAGAAAAAAGTGAGTGAAATAGTGTATTATAGCATATGTTTGTTACCTTTTTGAAACGCTCAATTTTGGTCTCAAGAAACTTTATCAAAAATGATTTTTAGTGATAATTAATTAATAGTTATAGCTTAATTGTTACTTATTTAATATGTTTTAAAGACAATAATTAACGATAATTATTATATTTTAGCACTCTTTGTAAATGCGCTAAAGCTTATAGCGACATTAAATTGAACAACTTCCACATATAGTAAACATAAAAATCATATTTGTATTTATAACTATAGTTTGCATAATTGTGCTCCATAACAAATTTTATGTTTGTCATGGAGTTTTTGATTTGTATAATTTGTATAATTCACTATAAACATCCAATTTTATACAAATTATTTAGTTTTGTATAAATTCATTTAAACATTTTAATTTGTATAATAAGATTTTTTTATTTGTATAATTATGAGTATATTTGACAAAAATATATGTATTTTGTATGTACACTTTTCTCTCGCTTCATACAAATACAAACGTATTTTATACATTTTATATCGAAATGTATAAAATGACTAATTATATATCGAAAATGGCTAAATGTATACCGAACCATATGACAAAAAGGAGGATGTCTGATGTGAATTACAATTAAAATAAATATGGTTATAACATTTAATTTAAATTAATAGTTTGTTATTTTATATAATTTTTTTCTAAATTTATTGACTATTAACTAATATTTGTAAAACTTCAACTCTCTTTATCAATATACATATTTATTACCGCTAAAAATTATTTTTTTTTTCTCCAAGAGTACCTCCATCAATTGCACCTTTTGCTCCATTCAAACCATTTTAGCTTCCAAAAATTATGCCTAACTTTGAAAAGACTATAAAATTAAAAAAAATTACAGTTTACAATTTACAAAATGTTCTACTCTTTTTTTTTTTTTTTATATATATGACTCATTTGAAGACTTTGAATTTTAATAGTTAGATTAATGAGTTAATGTAGTCATGTTAGTTGTCAGCAAAAAGGTGCTAATAATTTAATAATTTGTTCAAGTGGGTTGGTAGATGCCCTATCCTTCTCCTTGCATCTCTAAGCATGCCCTTATTTTTTTTTTGTATACAAACAAATCAACATGCCAAGATTCTTAGAATGTGCTTTTCATCAAAGTTATTTTATTTCAACCTAATATATTTTTCTAAAATAGTCAGCGATTTGAACAAATCAAATAAAGTAGTAATTTTATTAAAAAAGAAAAAAAAAGAAAGCACATTGAATACTTATACGGGAAAATTGTGCAGAATAGCAAATATTTGAATCATATTAAATGTTATAGTTATTGTTTAGGGAAATTTTAAATCGAAGATATAATTTTGCCCAATTTTTGCTATTAGCTTAATTTGTATAATTCGTCTGATTTATGTAAATTCAGAATTTGTATAATTTGATTCATGGTGGTATAAATTCAAATTTTTGTATATGCTTACTACTCTTGTTATTTGTATGCGATTTATGAAAAATCACAATAAATTTTCCTATGTGTGTATTAGCAAGTGAAATATACAAACGGAGTTTTGAAAAATTCTTAAATGTATAAATACAAAAATTTGTAAATACTTATCGTATTTGTATATTCACAAGCGAAATATAGGAACGAGCAGAAATATACAATTTTAACCTCCATATTATCAAAAGTATAATTATAGAGCATTATTATGTCTATTCTATTTCCTATTTCTAAAATTTTCTTTTTTACTTATTATTATTATTATTATTTATCAAACATAATTTTATATTATAAACTTAGGGAAAATGCACAAGTACCCCCTCAACCTATGTCTGAAATCCCAGAGACACACTTATACTATACTAAGGCCCTATTACCCCTAAACTTATTTTATAAGTAATTCTCTACCCCCTTTTAGCCTACGTGGCACTAGTTTTTTTAAAAAAAGTCAACCATCGTTGGGCCCACAAGATAATGCCACGTAGGTCGAAAAGGGGTAAAAAATTATTAATAAAATAAGTTCATGGGAGTAATAGGAACTTAGTATAGTATAAGTATGTCTCTGAGATTTCAGACATAGGTTGAGGGGGTACTTAGGCATTATCCCTATAAACTTAGCAAAATGAGGGAACTTCCCATGTGCAAGGAGCAAAAGCTAACTCACTTAATATTTGCGGATGATATGATGATTTAAGATGGACACACGAGCAATTCAATCGTAGAATTTCCTTTTCCTCTTCCCGTTTTTACTTCTGTATATTTTTCGGTAATAGAAATATTTGCGAGAACTCGTAATTTTAAAATTTTCATGTTGAAGTAACGGCAGTAGTTCACATTGATTATCAAAAATAAAATAAAAATTGGTATAGCATCTAACGTCCTAAAATATTTTTGAATTATATTAATTATATAGAATGGATATATACAATATGATATGTTCACCTTTTTGAATATTTAACTATTTCTGAAACTGGGCTGAACATGATGATATTCCCAAGTTTTTTTTTATATGTATGAAATGGGTATAGAAATTAGTATAAAAGTTGGTGCTCACCAAATTTTACATTTTATTAACTGTTTTAGCTTGTGAAATGAGTGTACAAACTGCTAATTATAGATTATGATATTCAATTTAAGGAATATCCTTTCAATTATATACTGACTGAACATATCATGTTGTATTATATGTATAATTCTGAAATATTTTAAGACTGTTAGATGTTATACCAATTTTTAAAATTGATATAGAAGTTGTTGCTCACCAAATTTAATATGTTACTCTATCAATTGTTTCATGTATACAATAAATTTACAAATTGATATATAATTTGTATGTAAAAGATTGAGATGTGTGTATAAATTCTATATACATTAGTACTCCAAGCTATTTTGGATTTGAGAATATTTAACTTGTAATAATAATAAGGAAATGTACAAATACCCCCTAAAGTATGCTATATTTTAACTAGGGAAAATATCCAAGTACCCCCTCAACCTATGCCCGAAATCCCAGAGACACACTTATACTATACTAAGGTCCTATTACCCCCCTGAACTTATTTTATATGTAATTTTCTACCCCTTTTTAGCCTACGTGGCACTAGTTTGAAAAAAAAAGTCAACCATCGTTGGGCCCACAAGATAGTGCCACGTAAGCTAAAAAGGGGTAAAAAATTATTAATAAAATAAGTTCAGGGGGGTAATAGGACCTTAGTATAGTATAAGTGTGTCTCTGAGATTTCGGGCATAGGTTGAGGGGGTACTTGGGCATTATCCCTTTTAACTATACTAAGATTTTATTGCCCTCTGGATTTTTTTTTTTTTTTTTTATAATTTTGTGCACCTTTTTTACTTATGTGGTATTCAAATATCTCTCACACGCCTCAATTGCGTGGAGTTACGGAGCGTGCCAGGTAAGACAAAAGGTATATAAAATTATATATATAAAAAAAACTTAAGACGGGTAATAGAACCTTAGTTTAGTTAAGGGGTGTCTCTGAAATTTTGGTCATAGTTTAAGAGGTACTTATCTCATTTTCCTTAATAATAATAATAATAATAATAATAATAATAATAATAATAATAATAATAATAATAATATAAGATTAAGGGTGCCAAGATTTTCCATTTGCTTCAATATGATGAGATCAAGTCCTAATCTTTATCATGTCTAAATCCAATAACATTTGTACTTTGAGTCAATGGAGCTAAAATATATCCATGCTTTAGTGTAAACTAATGTTCCACAACCATGTTATGTATATTTCAAAGATTGATCCAAGGATTACTTATGATTATGATTAATGTAGACACGTAATTTTTTATCAAATTTAAAATTTTATATTATTTTAAAGTTTAAATATTTTTATAAATTTAAATTAAATATTTTGATATTTATGTAATTAAATATTTGAAAACAATCAAAATAAAATCACTTTTTAAGATAAGTTTTATTTTTAATTGTTTGAAAAACATAAAAAAATTACAAAAAAATATATATTTCTTTTAATTTAAATTTCATAAATAAACTAATGTTTTAGGGGGAAAAGACAGAAAGAAAAATCAGCTACGAAATAATACACATATTAAACACCTCACCCTTACCAAGCACACACAACAAATCAAAAGAAAAAATCAGCAACCAAGGAAAAAAAAGCAACAACACACAAATACAACATATATATTACTTGGTGTTCTAATTTTAACATAAACTTTAAGAGGGAATAAAAATAAAAGGATACTAAATAATCCAAAATTTTATATTGTATCCTAAAAGTTTAGATATTTTTTTTATATAATTTTTTTTATAACATTAGATGTGTTTTAGGCATGTTCAAAAAATATTGTTTCATTTAAGAATGTGATTACACATCTTTTAAGAAACAAATACTTGAAAGAAATTCAAGGATGTGATGACGCATCTTGGCAAAATCATTTTAATAAATAATTTATTTAATTGAAATCAAGATGTGAGACATAGAATATTAGTGTAACATCTCTCAACTAGAAACGACTAGAAAAGAGTTCAAAATCTGAAAATACTTATCTTTAGGAAAGAATAAGAAAATCTGAAAATTTTGTGTAAGTTAGGAAAATGAGTGTTGGTCATTTTCAAACGACCATAACTCCTAGCACATCCTGTGCGAGGAGTAGTTCCATATATTGTTGGAAAAACCTTAGAATAATCTTTCCAATGCCAACGAGTTTGCGTGATTTCAGTATTGTATAAGTGAGTTATACCTTTCAAAAGTTGAGCTGTTAAATTATACGAATGGTAGTTGAAGGGCATATTAGACTTTCTCAACTATTTGAGTTCTATGATATAATATCATAGAAATCCAACAGTTGAGAAAGTCTAATTTGCCCTTCAACTACCCCTTGTGTTTTAGAAGTTAAAAGAATGAAGGAAGTGAGTATGCACGCCAAGCATTAATTATATATATATTAGAAAGTGTAACAAACAAGATACTACTAATAAACAAAGTTAATACAAATATTTTTTTTTTTCTCAATAAACTTTACCAAACAATCTCTTATATTATAGAACTCAAACAATTAAGAAAGTCTACTTTACCCTTCAGCTAACCCTTGCATTTTAGAAGCTAAAAGAAAGAAGTGAGTAGGCGCATCAATCAATTCCAAAGATGTGAGAGTGCAATTTACACGTTTTTCACTTTTCAAACTCAAAAAGGTCTATAATAGTATAAACATTAGTTATGCATATAATAGAAAAGTATACCAAATAAAGTGCTACTAATACACCAAGTGAATACAAACATTATTGTTCCTCCAATATACTCTACCAAACAATTCCTCATGCTATAAAACTCGAGCACTTGAGAAAGTCTATTTTGCCCTTCAACTACCCCTTTTATTTTGAAACGATAACACATTTTACACGTTTCCACTTTCCAAACTTAAAAAGGGTCTAAACGTCATTTCCTCCCCTAACAAACAAAGCTAATCTCTTCATTCTCTCATGGCAGGGTCAATCAATCGAATCGATACACATAAAGACCATTTTTTTGAATCGGATGAATTAGTATCTATCTACCACTTACCAATAAATACGGATGCGAATCTGTAAAGCAATTCGATGTACCTGGACACCTCAATATTCCAGTCAAATGCTTCAGCAGCCATTGAAGAGCTTTAAACCCTACATTCTTCGCAATTTTTCCACGAAATACTCTTCTACAATGGCCACCGCTTCAACCCAGAATGATGTCGCTGTTTCTACTCAAGATAAGTCAACCCACATACTTCCTAAGCCTATTCAGGTAACCCCTTTTGTTTTTTTGTACTGATAACAATAGTTGTTCTGTAATTGATGGTGTTTAGCAGAGAAATAAAGATTGAAGCTTTTTCCATTCTTTGTTAGGTTTTAGTTTTTCTTTTTTGTGGTTAAGCTGCAGCCCAACTTTTGAGATAATATTGATTTTACACTGAATGTAAAGGATCTGGTTCAGTTTAGATGTGGAGGCCTCCTTCATATGATCATATGAATTTGATCATGAATGATCCTATTGTATTAGATGAGGAATAGTGGGATTTGTCGACACTATGTCGCAGTCCTTTGTCAAGTTGATAGAGGTTTAGATAATACCTTTAGATATGCTGTTATTTGATCAATTTATACAGTTTATCTAAAATAGTATATACCAGGGAATCACATTATGTATACTCTTGGGTTAGGTCATCATATATAAGATAAATAAGTGTGGACTTTAGAAAAATTTGTGGTGTAATGGATAAATTTCACTATATCTCTAGTTCCTATTGTCACACTTGTCTGACCACTCGGTCTTACGCGTTCATAATGGTCTTTTATATATAAGGTATGGGTTCTTTTCTTCATAAGTGCTTTATTTTCTTATCACTCATCATATGCTTTCTCTATCTATATCACTTGTAGTATTGAATTCATGAAGTTTTATGTGTAATTTTTTAGTTCAATACCATCAATTAACTTTGAATATATTCGTTGTTCTTTCATCTCAGATTTGAGGTGCTCTTTCTCTACTTGTTTTATCTTCTTTCTAATACTATTTAATATCTTTTCGAATTGTTGGTGGTTAGCCATATACCTGACCTCTCAAGGGCATTTACAAACCTTAAACGGATATTATCTCAACCATAAGTGGTCCTACCTTTCATATATTTCATGGCTTCCTTTGCTTCAATTGTCTTGGTTCTATGAGTGTAGTTAAGGTTTTTGTCCGTTTTGAATGTTTGAGAACATATTAATTTGTTCTCATACTGTGTATTCAACATCTCCTTCCATTGATTTCATAATCTCCTATCAAAATTTGTTTGGTAATGTTATAAGTACACTTCTCGTGAATCAAGTCTTTAACCCTCCTCTCTAAGTCATATGTTAGTTTATACTTTTTCTCCTTCTATTTCCCTAGTCCCTAAATTTTGTGGAAGTCGTCTTAGACTTAATTCTTATATTCTCTTTTCACTCTCTTATACTCTTTAAGGGTTTCTCCATCTTCAGTTGTTGCTAACTTCCAATACCATTCTCTTTGATTCAACGGTTGTTTGCAGTTCGCACCTCATCTTAGGTGCTTAGTTACATCTGTAACTCCATTTACTTTCATTGCACTTTCCATATCCGTCAGCTGTATCTGCGTCGTCTTGTAATTTTCATGCTTCCTCCTTCAATTACTTCTTCTTAAAAGCAACTTGATTTGTGTATTTTAGTGTTCACTGAATTCGAAAATTTGAAGTCTCAGACTACATGGTAGATTTCATCAGCTCACCGCAAGAGTAAATTTTTTGGTTCTGTGGAGTTCCATTTCTTCTGTTTTTGTAAAAGGGATTTCCTTTCTTTTGTAGTTCATGTAGATTTATTTCGCTTTCTATTGCATGATGATATATTTCATTTGATAAAACTCTTCTAAAAAATAGACACTTAGTCTCAGACTATTGGACATAAGAGGGCCACTCTAGGAATGGAAGTCACAGTTTTCGTGGACATCCTAGTTTGTATAATTGTCCTTCATTGTATTGTGATCATTGGGACTTTCCTACTAGGTATAAATTCTTAACTAAAATGGTGTACGGGAAGGCTTCAATGAATCACAATTATGTTATCTAAATCTTTTATCTTAAAGATGGTTTTCCATTTTGAAGTGGTTCTAACCAATAAATCGGAAACATGGAAATATACTTTTAGGCCATTAGGATACTCTTGTCAAATAATACCTCATCAAATTGATGGTTTTGGGGCAATTCCCTTTGATGCATGTTGGTTATAAGCTGTGACCATGATTGATATGATGTTTTCAGTTGCTTGAAGGGAACTATAATGAAGTAACTGGTTGAAGCTTCAATGTTGATTTCTGTAGCATATAAGAAGTATAGAATTATATCAGGAAGCCAATATTGGACGATTGGCTATCTGTTGTAGCAGTCTTAATTTGGAACTTCGCCTGTTATCTAAACAGACAAACCTTTGTTATTTGTAATTGGGTTATCCCATCATTGGGTAAGTTTGAGGTTGTCGTTATTCTAACTTGGGAATTTAGAGCGCATTAGGGCTGTGTATCGGCCGGTTCGGTTCGATTTTGAAGTTTATCGGGTTGGCTTATTGGTTATCGATTTGTAGAGATGCTAAACCGTCGTAAAACCATTAAGATATTGGTTTATCGGTTTTTTGATCAATATCGGTTCGATTATCGGTTTAACCGTTAAGATTTGACACAAAAAAAAAATATTGAAAATCACTTAGAAACAAGGTGACTAACCAAATAAACCATGCACTTGAGTTCACAAGTTACATCTTGCTCAAAAGCAAACACTTTTACATTGTAGAATAATCAAGTATTTGAGACAACAAAAAATAAAAGTAGGAAATTAAACTCTTAGTCGAGGACTTTATATACAAAATGGTATAAATATTATTATTTAATTTACTATCAGGTTATCAGTTAACCCATTAAGAGAAAACTTTAAACCCCTAAAAAACCGATAACCTGATAACTAAAAGAATCAAAACCGTCAACAAAATCACTGAACCAATAACCCAATAATATGAACCAATAACTTTTTTATCGGTTCGGCTTATCGGTTTTGAACAGTCCTAGTGCGTATACTTGAAGGAGAGAAAGAAGAAAAATCTTGACCATGTTGTCTGAAAGTTGCAAGTTAGGAGAGTTTAATAAGTGGGCTGCAAGGTAGGAGTGTTTAATTTTTGTGCACTTCAATTATTTAGGATAATTTTGTAAGACACAAATAAATTTGGCATTCTGTCCATGCCTAATTCCTTCACTATCAAAACTGTGAAAAGGATTTACAAGTCAAGAGAACTTCTGTTAGATTCTATATTTTTTTTAATAATGGTAGTGTTCGTTCTAGCTGTTGTATGCCTCGACTAATCCACTGAGTACCTCCCCACAAGCACTGATATCAAGGAACTCTGCCCCCCCAACCCAAGATTTAGAAAATTGAAAAGAAATCACACAACATTTTCATCTCTACTAGAAACCTGGTCTCCCGTTGTAAATTCCATCTTCATTAATCGCTACTTAGATACTAACTAATCCAGTATTTCTCCATCGGTACCATTCCCTGTATTTTGGTTCACGCTAAATTCAAAAATATGTTAGCAACTTCTTTGATCAAATTACTAGGGTGATAATCAGAATTGTTAAAAGGTTTTGTGCCAAAAGCTGAAGGAGAGCCCAAACAAATAGATATTTAGGAAGATTTTGGACTATTTAAGGAATCTCTTGTGACTCTGATAAGGCACGTATCTTCCATACTTATTCAAGGAAGAAGAAGCGAAGAAAGATAAGAGAAGATACTAATTTGCATCTTTTCAAATTACTTGAGGTTTCACCTATGGAGCAATGAGCAGTTTCTTACTTATATTAGGAGTTAGCAGTTTCTTACCATTATTTGGCAGTTTCTTATGGTTACTAGAAGTTATTTATCCTAATCCTAAATAGTTATAAAGTAGTTATCAAATATATATTATATAATAGGAGATCTAGTATATTAGTAGAGAGATACTTGTGTCTCTCTTTGTATTTTCTGTTGCTTTTAATCAGTAAAAACACCGGTTTCTATCATTGGTATCAGAGCAGTAAGATCTGCAATGGTTAACACACGAACCAAAGCTTCCCACAACGAACCTATCATGTCAACTCTTGATTAGATTGGCCAGCAATTAACTACTATAGCAGCAAAATTGGGAGCCATTGACGCTTTGGCTGCTGATTTGGCTGCATTAAAAGCACAAAACCTGCAAAATCGACATGGAAAATCTAAAGTTTTACAGGAAGAGGGTGAGGTTGATAGCACTTGGAGGTAGCAAGAAACTTATCGACGTCCGCACACAAAGATGGAATGTCATAAGTATGAGAGATGAGATCCTCGAGGTTGGATTTTGAAAGCAGAGAAGTAAAATCAAAATTATCAAAACACCTAATGATTGCAAGGTTGATGCGGCTTCAATGTGTTTGGAAGGAGATGCATTAGATCTTTTTGCTTGGATCAATAGTGAAAGAACCATTTATTACTGGAATGAGTTGGTGAAAGTTATGCAGGAAAATTACGGACCCACTGAGTTTCAAAATCTAGATGAAAATCTATGTAGTATCCAACAGACTGGATTATTGTTTGAGTTTAGATAGGAATTTGCAAAACAGGCAGCGCGTGTGCAAACTTAGCCTGAACATTGTTTGCGTAGAGTTTTCCTTAGCAAACTTAAAGAAGACCTTCGTGTGGACGTTAGGATTCACAAGCCTCGATCAGTGTATAAGGCAATGAGTTTGGCCTTAGAATATGAAGGAAAACAAGGACTAAATCAGTCCAGACCTTCATCAATTGGGACTTCCCTCAATCATCCTGCCAACCAGTTACATTCCCTTTTCAATCGTCATCTCTTCCAAACACTCGCCCACTGAATTCTGAACAACAAATTCGGCGAGAAAAAGGCATATGCTACAGTTGGGAGACAAGTTTACCCCTGGTCATCTCTGCAGACTTGGGACTTTTGCACATTTGGAGTTAATGCAAGAGGAAAACCATGTGCAAAGTGTTACGGTAATCAGAATGAAGACATACCCCCTACTGATTTGGGGTTCATGCAATTTTAGGCAAAGAATCTGTTTCAACTTTGAAACTTCAGGGCACTCTTTGCGGGCATAAAGTGTTGATGTTGGTAGATAGTGGTCCGACACATAATTTTGTAGCAGAAGAAATTGTCACAAAACTTGGGTTGACAGTCAAATATATCCCTTCTTTTGGTGTCCAGATAGGCAATGGAGAAATTATCAAATGCAACCAAGTTTGTCATGACCTGTCAGTAGAGGTTTCTATCGTGGTCATAAAACACGATTTCTTCCCTTTTTTTCTTTAGTGGCGCAGACATGGTGTTGGGTATACAATGGTTAACATCCTTGAACACAATTCAAGCCAATTGGAATGAGATGTTCCTAATCTTCCAATTGAATGAGAAAACTTACAAACTGCAAGGTGTTCTTAGAAAATACTCATACCAACATCTTTACAATAAGATCTTGAAGAACAGATGTTGCCTATAGATGCAATATTAAACCTTATGAAGGCAGATTATAAGCACATATACCTCTCTTCTAATATTGGTGATGCTTCTGTTTTATGTCTTCAGCCATGTGGCCAAAAATCTTTGTTTGCAACAAAGTTTCCAAATTGTCGCCTTGAGGATAAGGCACATATCTTCCATACTTATTCAAGGAGGAAGAAGCGAAGAAAGATAAGAGAAGATACTGATTTGCATCTTCTCAAAATACTGGAGGTTTCACCCATGGAGCAGTGAGCAGTTTCTTACCGTTATTAGGAGTTAGCAGTTTCTTACCATTATTTCGCAGTTTCTTATGGTTACTAGAAGTTATCTATCCTTATCCTAAATAGTTATAAAGTAGTTATCAGATATCTATTATATAATACGAGATCTAGTAAATTAGTAGAGAGATGGTAATATATTTTTAAATGCAGAAAAGGTTGTTCTAAGAGATACGAGATACTTGTTTGTCTTTGTATTTTTCACTTTGTATATTTTACTGATCTACGAGATACGAGATGCATGTGTCTCTCTTTGTATTTATTGTTGCTTTTAATCAGTAAAAACACCGTTTTCTATCACATCTTCAATTTGTGAATTTAGTTAAATTTATGCAGAATAATATTGAAAGGTTTAAAGTTGTTTCAGGACATGTGTAAATTCTCATTAAAGCTAGTTAGAATATTAAATAATAAAGCTCCCTTAAAGGACAGTAGATGTTTGAAAATGTGAGCTTACAAGCTCAACACTTTTGTGATGAATCTAGACGCAATTCAGAACAAGGAAGAAGAGAGAATTTTATTGATGATGAATTATCTAATTACATGTGAGTAAAGCCTCATCCTTTTATAGCTGAATGAATTACAGATCCTCTAACTAACTCAATGATAATTACCAGCTCGTTAACCCTCACATCACTAATCAGTTCACTAATTAGTTATTAACAAACTTGTAACTAACTAATGTAACAATGAACTAACTAACTAATTTGAACAAGATAGAAAACATATTAAGAAAGCTGTGATCTTTCTTTCTCATGTACAGCAGAGTAACAGTTTCAACAGCTATATGAAACCTACGTTTCCAGCATATGACGCTGCAGTAGTATGCCCCTATTTAAATAGAAGCACTGCTTCACCATAAGAAATCATGAGCCTTAATTAGAGGATCCTTGGATAACAATGAGTTCTCTCCTTATAAAACCTTATGCTAGAGTTATAGTCTGCTCTGATGCAAGAGATTCGGAACATCAAGTGACTGAAGTATTTACTTTGAGATTCACTTGTGCAATAAGCCTTGAAGTCTGCCATAAAGTATTCTGAGAACCTAGGATGCACAAAACACTTGTTTGAGACAGATATTCCGGTAGTTGGAGTTTAAACCACCACAAGTTGGAAACTATTTGTACTGCTCTGATATGAGCTTGTTAGTCTTTCAATTTATTCGTTTTGTATCTTATAATTGATTTCACACTCGTCACTTTTTCGCACCAACTATACAGTAATCCATAAATTTCTCTTGAAGTGATGGGAAAAAGAATTTGATCTTTCTTGAGATATTGGGTGTCCCTTATTTGCCTTCTGATTGAGTATTCTTGCTGTTTCTTTTAGGTTGCCAAGCGCCTAGAGAAGTTCAAAACTACAATTTTCACCCAGATGAGCATGCTAGCCATCAAGCATGGAGCTATAAACCTCGGCCAGGGCTTCCCCAACTTTGACGGCCCGGATTTTGTTAAAGAAGCGGCTATTCAATCTATTAAGGAAGGTAAAAATCAGTATGCTCGAGGATATGGAGTCCCAGACCTCAACTCTGCTGTGGCTGCTAGATTCAAGAAAGACAGTGGACTTGATGTTGACCCCGAAAAGGAAGTCACTGTGACTTCAGGCTGTACTGAAGCAATTGCTGCCACCATGTTGGGTTTGATAAATCCTGGTGATGAGGTCATCCTGTTTGCTCCTTTCTATGATTCTTATGAAGCTACTTTATCTATGGCTGGAGCAAAGATAAAGGGTATTACTTTAAGACCACCAGATTTTTCTCTTCCGATTGAGGAGCTAAAATCAGCAGTATCTAAGAATACTCGAGCAATCCTCCTAAATACTCCGCATAACCCCACTGGAAAGATGTTCACTCGAGAAGAACTCAACGTCATTGCCTCTCTGTGCATTGAGAATGACGTTCTAGTTTTTTCTGATGAAGTTTATGACAAGTTAGCCTTTGAAATGGAACACATTTCAATTGCTTCTCTTCCCGGGATGTATGAACGAACTGTAACCATGAATTCTTTGGGAAAGACATTCTCGCTAACAGGCTGGAAAATAGGTTGGGCAATAGCTCCTCCTCATTTGACATGGGGAGTACGACAGGCTCATTCCTACCTCACCTTTGCAACATCCACTCCGATGCAATATGCATCTGCTACTGCCCTTAGAACTCCAGATTCTTATTATGAGGAGCTTAAGAGGGATTACTCAGCCAAAAAGGCAATACTGGTGGAGGGGCTAAAGGAAGCTGGTTTCACAGTATACCCCTCGAGTGGAACGTACTTTGTGGTTGTTGATCATACCCCTTTTGGGTTGGAAAATGACATTGCTTTCTGTGAATACCTGATCAAGGAAGTTGGCGTTGTAGCCATTCCAACTAGCGTATTCTATCTAAATCCGGAAGAAGGAAAGAATCTTGTGAGGTTTACCTTCTGCAAAGATGAAGATACTCTTAGAAGTGCAGTGCAGAGGATGAAGGAGAAGCTGTCAAAGAAGTGAATACCTTATTGTTCTGGCATGAATTATTTGCAACTGTGATACCTTAGGAGTAAACTAAACTTAGTGGTGTTATTTCATTATAAGTTGAAATGATTTTCGTGTTCCTTTCACTGCTAGTACAATACTTCCATTTGAGGTGAAGTGCTATTATTTAGATTTAGGCCTCATTTGTTTAGAGGTCTGAATCTGAATGAGACATTTGATAATTAAAGCGCATTTAACACTTTATTGGTCTGGATAGATTTTAGTCATTGGGATCTAGAATAGTGGAGTGTGGTTGTATGACGAAAAATATTTTCTTGAAGCGTATTTTCAATTTTTTAATGTTTGGTTGACTTATCTTCAAAAAAATCAAATGCGTCTTATCTTCAAAAAAAATATTTTCTTGAAGCGTATTTTTTAATTTTCTAATGTTTGGTTGACTTATTTTCAAAAAAATCAAATGCGTCTGCCGGGAGTCGAACCCGGGTCTATTGCTTGGAAGGCAATTATCCTAACCGTTGGACTACAAACGCGTTGATGTCTGTTCATGGCACTTAAAAGTATTTTTCATATTTTATTTTGAGGCCCGATAATTTTAAAATCCTATGTCGGAGGGTAAAACACTTCTTATCAAAGACAATTTCGTATTTATGGATTGAGTTCAAAAGCTGTAATTAAGAATGATAAAATACATACCATATCATGTGATGATGATATCAATTTGATTATCTAATTACATATATTAATGTGTAGCGTTTTATAAGGCGGGAGTGTGAGGTGAGACATTCAGGGGTGGCTCGACAGTGTTAAAAAAAAGACATGTGCTTTAGGCCCCCAAATTTTAAGGGTCTCGTTTTTAATAATAATAGGTTATAAGTTATTATTTTTAACAAATATTGAACACTATTTATAGAAAAAGTAAATTTTTCATGAAAATGAAGGAATTATTACAAGAAATTTGACATATTGGAGTACTATATCTCATGAAAAATAATTTAAAATAAGAATGATTATATTATCAATTGAAAACTAGAAGAAATCAATCATATAAAGTTATTAACCATTCAAGTTTAAGCCCCATTTGATTTTTGCTTTAGTCCACTAATATGCTTGAGCGAGGCATTTCATGTGGTATGGGGCGATGCACGAGCTCCGAGACATGAGGTGTAAATTACATAGATCGACGGGCGCGTAGTCTAAGTAAAAATAAAACATTCAATGATTTTATAAATAAATTTGAATACATAAGTACGTATAATATATAAATATAAAGTTATGATTATTTGAGATAGATATCAATAACTTATATGAAGAAAAAAAAGTATTATAATTACTATTTGAGAAATATCAATACATCAATAATTAAAAAATATGATTTAAAGTAAAAAAAAATTAAGGCTCAAGGCGTACATGTTTATGTTCAGAATTTACGTTTTTACGTTCAAGACTTACGTCCTAAATTCTAAAATTTACGTTCTATGGATCTACATTTTAAATTTGTATCGCAAAGATATTTGATACGCCTCGCTCCAAAACTCGTTCCGAAACTGTCCCAAAAATGTTTTTAAAAACAATGTTAATAAGGTGAATCTTCTAATGAATAGATTAGTTTTTGTCCATTTTCTTGGACAAAATGAAAGGTGACCTTTGGGAACAGAAATGTTACATATTTGCTTCTTTAGTTGGGTTTATCTTACCACATTGCTATTATTATTTTTATTCTTTTCTAACATGTCTTGGTATTTAGTTTTATTTCTCGTTATTGTGCTGTCTTATTATTCCTTTCTTGCAGGCTGCAACCCTACTTTTGATTATTTTTTTTAGTCAATTGTATATCGAAAATAAATTTTTTATCTTTTAAAAGTAAAGATTAACGTTTTTTTTTCTTGCAATCCTACTTTGACTTTTCTTGCTTTTGAGCCGAGGGGTTAGATACAGACTCTCTACTTCATAAAAATAAGGAATAAGGTCTATATATATTTAATCTTTTTTAAACTCAGATTTGAAATTATACTTAATATGTCATTGTTGATCTTATCCATATAACCAACCTCTCGCGCCTCCTTGTTGGGGTTGTGCACCTCCTCTACACATATTCAAATCACTACTAAAAAAAGGCCAAAAAGAGACCTAGAAAAGAGACCTCACGAGGTCTCTTTTCGGAAAAAAGAGACCTAAAAAGAGACCTCAACGCTAGGTCAGTAAAATGCAGGTCACTTTTTCACAGAGACCTCATGAGTCGCCAAACGGAGAGACCTCACGAGGTCACCAACAAATAATCTGATTTTTTACAAAAAGGAGACCTCACGAGGTCACTATTGTATTATTTAATTTAATTTTATATTTTTTACATAGAGACCTCATGAGGTCACAATTTTATAATATATTAATTTTATATTTTAATTAAGAGACCTCATTAGGGCGAAGATATTATTTAATTTAATTTTATATTTTTAAAGTAGAGACCTCATGAGGTCTCTTTTCTGCATTTATATTGGGAGACCTCACGAGGTCTCCATTATGATATTTACGGAAAATATAATGCAGAAAAGAGACCTCATGAGGTCTCTTTTCTGCATTTATAAAATGTTAATTAGAGACCTGATGAGGTCTCCATTTTGAAATAGCTGAAAAAATTAATGCAAAAGGGAGACCTCATGAGGTCTCTCTTCTGCATTTATAAAATAGAAAATGGTAAATGGAGACCTCATGAGGTCTCTAATGTGAAATATCTGGAAATATTAATGCAAAAAAGAGACCTCATGAGGTCGCTATAATGAAATATCTGGAAAATTAATGCAAAATAGAGACCTTATGAGGTCTCTTTTTCTAGAAAAAAAATGCAGCAGAAAATTATTATTTCTGCGGCTTCTCATCACCTGTCATTTTAATTCATACCCAAATCAAACTCAAAGAGCTTCAAAAACTCAATTGAAGCAATACATTTACTAAATATTCTCTTATCAACTCAATTGCAACTCACTTCAACATAATTATATATTAAACAAAAACCATGATATCCATAAGTTATAATACATTCAAACGTTATCATGTATTCACATAACAAATAATTCCCATCACAAAATTATAAAGTTAACAAAATGATCCATAAGTTAGCTATCACAAGTCTAAACTTCACTAATGTGGTAGTGTGTTTTCCACATAATCATCACTTTCTTCATCACTTTCTTCATCACTACTCTCATGGGTCATATTTCTTTGTTGACCATAACATTGGATAATGAGCAGGTTGAGATTGAGGAGGTCGAGGAGGGAAAGTGACATCACCAGAACAAGGGGGAATCCTCCTGAGGCAAGTAATGCATCGAATTGAGCCTTAAGACCCGCAAAAATTGTAATTCCAACCGCCTTTCCCTAGCCCGTGATTCTTCGGCTTGGCTAGATAGCTCAACAATCTTTTTCTCCATAGCCAAATTTTTCTTCATTGATTCATCATGATTTGAACTATTTAGGCCTTCAAACTCAGAAGAAAATTCACGAAAGGTTTTGTGCGGCATTCCATATGCATACCCATATCTACTCGGCCCACAAGTCAAGTCTAACCAAACTCTCTCATCCTGTTCTTGAGTAAGTGGCATACCTCGATTTTCTTCAGGCAGAGTTTGTTGTAAATCCTCCAAAGCTTGAAGATATCGATTCTAAATTGAATGTTATCATATGAGAATATAAATTTAGAAAATAAGTAATTATTTTTTAAAATTAGAGGCTTACATAGGTCACTTCAGCTCGCGGTTCAACCCACACGTCTGGATCTTCAGGATTTTTCTTCTTTCTAAAGTGTGTTGCCTTAAATGCCTCAGCTTGAGTTATCGGTCTTCCTAGTTCCTTTTCCTACATAAAATAATAAAGTTATAATCAAGAGTAATTAAATATTAATACATAAAATATATAAACACAAAGAAAATGATACACACCAATTTCCTCCTCACACTTCCTTGACTTTGAGCCCCACTTGTGTGTAGAGAACCCCCCTTGTAGATGATCTTGCCTTTTTACCGATCTCACTCATCTGTTTAAATCTTGGATCATATTTCCAATGCACGAGTAATTTTGCCCAATCCTCCGATAGAACCCAGCTAGGTTTGCTATTATCTCTACGAGCTTTATTAAACAAACTAGCAAGAGTATGCGTAGCTTTCTTGTGAAAGTTTGCACAAATTTTGGCCTCATGTTCCGGACGCCAAGCACATTTTTTCTACAATCAAAGCATAAATTATTTTATTTGATAAGTATTAATGAAGACAAGTATTTTAATAGTGTTAAACAAATAAATTCGAATATATCCTGAACTCCAAAAATATTTGTCTCTTCAAATTGTTAGTATCTTCTTTCTCTACTACTACCATAACTCGCGGAGGATTATTATCTTTACGAAAAACACTTAACAACTCTTCTCTAACGAAGACCAAAAGAGGCGTAAACAACAAAGCACAAGCTATAGTAGCAGTAGCAACATAAGCAGCATGAGTAAAACTAACTGCCCTTTCAACCAATGTCATAACCATAAGAAACAACGCGAGCACGATTGCTATAGCCAAACAATAGTTAAAAACTTTCAACTGATTCGGCTGGTTAACGACTCTCATCTCCCGAATGGTATACACAAATATGAGTGATATTGCAGCAGGTAACCAAGCTATAAGCAAAACAAGTGAAGTAGCATCATTTCCATATAGAGCTAAGTATAATTGTGTCAATATAGCACCACTTAATCCAGTAAAACCTTTTAATAACCCAATCATATGTCCTCTGCTCTGAGGGAAGTTTCTAACAGATGTAACAAGAGCACCAGTGTTTGCGAAATTTTGTGAATTAGCACCAATACATATGTACATAGACATAAGCCAAACCTTTGGTTTTTGAATTTTGCCAGCAACAGATAGCCATATCATGAAATAGCCAATGAAATTCATTGATGCACCAACAAGTAAAACAAACCATGTTGGAGTAATTTCAGCAAGTAAACCAGAGAAAACACCAACATTAGAGCCCCCTTTAAGCATTGAATTCGATCTCCCAATATTCAAGTAATCTCACATAACTTATGGCCCCATAAACAAATAATTATAACCCTCAGGTGGAAATCCTTTTTTCCCTTTCTTGTCTATGATATTCGATCAATTTTCCACTTCTAACCCACAAATTCCACCCCACCCTAACCAGTCAGAATCAGAACCCTATTATCCATTAATTCAGGTCAAATGCCTCACTCCCAAAATGCTACATTTAAAATGACGACAAACCACACACCCCAGAACAGCTCAAATTCTTTATTCCAGCGAGGGGTCCCCAATTCAGCACTCATTAATTCAAATATAAACCTCCAAACTACTCTCCAAAACCCAAATTACAAAATTAAAGCTTCAATCTAGGTCATGCAAATTCAAATCATTTCCAAAAAACCCCAAATGTACAAGAGGAAAAAGAAAAAAAAGAAACAAAAACAGTAACACAAAAAATGAGTGGAATTAGTGAAAATACCTTTATTGAGCTTAATGACGAGCTGCTTCTTAGAGAGAGAAAGAGAGAGGCGGCAGAGAGGCGGTCGACGAACGGAGAGAGGCGACGATCGACGAAGAGAGAGGCGCGCCGCGACGAGGTGAGAAAGAGAGAGAGGTGCGACGAGGTGAGAAAGAGAGAGAGGCGCGTCGTGTAAAAAAATTAAGAGAGGGAAGAAAGAGTTATTTTTAATTTTGGCTAGGTTTTTGGTTTGTCTAAGAGACCTCATGAGGTCTCTAAGTTTTTAAATATTCAATTAAATTAAATTATTATTTTTAATTTAACAAGTAGAGACCTCATGAGGTCTACTTGTAAATTAAAATAATAATTTAATTTAATTGAATAGTTAAAAAAAAGAGACCTCATGAGGTCTCCAATTTTATGAGAATTAGATTAAAAATTTAAAATTTTTAAATAAGTTTGGTAAAAAAAAAAATTATTCATTAAATTGACCTCACGAGGTCTCTCCAACATTAAAAAAAAAATTAAAAGATATTAATTTAAATAGCGACCTCATGAGGTCTCTTATTATTGACCTATTTTTGAGGTCTCCATTTTTAGGTCTCTTTTTGGTCTTTTTTTAGTAGTGAATCATCTCAGCATCGCTTCCCTCATTTTGTCTGTCAGAAAGGTCACTCGCTCCTTCTCTTGGATAACCTTATTCATAATCTTGCCGCTCCTTATATGTGCATACATCTATCTAAGCATCCTTAGCTCCACAATATGGATCTTCTTAGTATGTGAGTTCTTGACTGGCTAGCACTCCACCCATACAATAAGGATAGTCTGACCACCACTCTGTAGAACTTACCTTTAAGTTTCGGTGACAACTTCTCATCACACAAGAGTTCAGAGGCAAGCCTCCATTTTATCCATGTTGTCCTAATGCGATGTGTGACATCATCGTACCCAATATACTGGGGGGGGGGGAATCTCTAGAGAGTATTATGTGTAAAACGCCTTACTTTCACGACCACTTCATCCAACACAACACTGAATTTTTACTCCAAATATTTTATTTTGATCCTGCTCAACCTAAACCTTTTGGACTACATTGCGTGTCTACAAACCTCCAACCTAGCATTAACTTTTTATTGTGTCTCCTCAATCAGTACGATGTCATCCACAAAAAATATACATCTTCAAACATCCTCCTGAATAGACCGCATCAACTCATCAATCACCAAGGCAAATAGAAACAGGCTAAGAATTGATTCATGATGTAGCCCCATCTCAACTGAAAAGTGTTTTGAGTCTCCACCCATTGTTCTAACCCAATTCTTTTTCCCACTATACATGTCTTTTATCACCCTAACATACAATCAGGACACCCTTAACCTCCAAACACCTACAGAGAGCATGCATAGAGCTTTCAAAGTCAATAAACACCATATGTAAGTTCCTCTTCTCTTTCGCTAGATTTTTTCACCAGTCTCCTCACAAAGTGAAGGCTTAAGTAGTAGAATGCCCCGACATGAATCCAAATAGATTCTCAGAAATGGACACACCTCTTTTCTTATCCTCATCTCCACAACTCTCCCAAATCTTTGTAGTGTTGCTTAATTACTAATTTGATACACATGTAATTGTTACTATTTCGGATATCACCCTTATTCTTGTACAATGGATCCATTATACTCTACCTCATTTCGTCGGGCAATTTTGTTGTCTTAAATGTAGCATTAAGAATCTAGTCACCCACTTCATACCTCTTCCGGAACTCCACTGGAATTTCATGGGGTTCGCTCATCCTAGTAATAACACGTCTAACTTTCTCAACCCTAAAAACACCTATTGTACCCAAAGTTTTAAAGTCTTTCAAAGTGTGTCAATTCACCAAATACGAAATATCCATTTAGATGGTGCATGCCAATTAGTTGGGAACAATTCCTATCGTATATTAGATATAGTTTACTTGAATTTTTGTTAGTTAGGTATGCAAATTGTATATCCACATAGGAGTAACTAAGCAATTTAGATTACTTGTAGTATTTGATAATCTTAATTCACCTTAAAAGATAAAAGTATTTAGCTTGAAAAGAAATGTGTATGAATAGAGTGAAAAGTATAGAGAGGATTCATATAATGTTCTTAATCTTGATTAAGTCTTGATCCATATGTAATACTTTACATCAAGGATGAGATGCTTTAGCTATATGAAGTACTAGCCAGAGTATGTATTGATTAGGGCATATCATGAAGTTGTCTTATTTTCATTGTTTAGATTAAAGTTTTTTTGAAGAATTACAAGTTCAAATGGGAATTACCTAAACTCAGTTGAACTCTAGCCCACTTTGACAAGATTGACATAAGAGTGATTCTGATACTATTTGTAACGGCCCAGATTACTAGTGATATTGTCTGTTTTGAACCTAGGCCTGCATGACTTTAAAACACGTCAATATAATAAAACCTACTTACTTAAATACTCAACATCTCTCATGTGTATTGACGATGTGAGACTTTTCATCTTAAGCTGAGTCATCACAAGTTCGCCAACACTTTCCCTCTGCATTTGACTACAAAATACAACTCTAGCAATGACTTTCAAAAAAGTGGGAGTACCATAATATGCTTATATTTACATACTATAATAAGAAAAGCCGCAGCTTCTTTTGAAAAAAAAAACCAAATAATTGTAGAGAAGAAATCATACATAATAAGAAAAGCAACTCATCTCACAAAAACATCTTGTCCACTACACATTTAGCATACACTTTATGGCATTTCTTGTTTTTGTTTCTCTCATTCCAATCAAATAATTTTAAGTTTGCTTTGTACCTCTAATTTGACATCATAATTTCAAATTATACAAAAAATAAAAAATAAAAAAATTCATGTTTAGCGTGAAGAAATTACACATAGCATGTCAAAAGAAATTTACAAGCTCCTTTTGAGTTATTTATGTGAAATTTGAACATGTGCATATTGCTACTATCTCTGTCCTATTTTATATGTTATTTTTCAGATTTCAAGAATTAAATAAATTTATCTTTGATCATAAATTTTTCATAGATCTTTTAAATATTTTGAATTATCAATTATTGTGACTCATATTACTTTTTACGTAGTCTAAAAAGATAAAGATTCAATGCGCAAATTTCTGATCAAATTTAAATTGTTTGACTCTCAAAACATAAAAATATCATGTAAATTGAGACAGAAAAAATACAAACAAATCTTGAGATTTTTTTTCTCTTTTATTATTGTAATTATTGATTGAGTTCATAGAATTCAGTTGTGGTTTCTTTTATGTCTTCATAGGTAGGTAAAGATTATGTCAAAATTGATCAAAAGTATAGAACATATTTAATTCCATATTGATTAAGCAACACCAATTTTATATTTGGCACTTAAAAAAGACAGAAGCATTAAATATTTGACAAGAAAGGGCCTTATAGTTGCCCTTACAACCGACCAAATGTTTATAAATTTTGACAACTCTTCCCAACAATCTTTTTACTTTGGGACCTAAACATTTATTTTTCTTCCTATCCCATCCTTCATTCAGGGGCGGACCAGTGTTCGCCGGGTGCTCGAGCACCCATTAATTTCGTTATGAAATATATATATATATATATTATATATATATATATGTAGAAATCGATAGGTATTTGTATAAAATTAACATAGAACACCAAATGAATAAATCATATAGTTAGCCCAATGATTCTAGGATGGGTACTTAAGACTCTTTTAATGTTGTTGTACCAAGGTTTGAATCTCATTGTTAATACATATTTTTTATAGTTTCACTTCAGAGCACCCACAACCTTAAAATCCTATCCTAGATCCGCCACTACCTTCATTTATTATTGAAAAAACTTCTCATATTATCTCAGGATTATTTATTTTGCTGATAAATTATTTAATTATTATGATATAAATGATAAAATAAGTTATGTGAAATACGATAATCAAATAAGATATAAAATTTTTATCTCATTCATATAACTAACCATGCTCTATATCACAACTTATTATTCATTTTTTAACATAAATAAAGGTTAATTTTGTATGTAATTCAATAGAAGTCTTAACCGTAATTATAGGATATTGTCTAACTTTGAGTATATTGAAGTAGGTTTGATTTGCTTTAAGTGCCTAACTCCCAACTAACCATCAAAATGGGGTAGGGGTAGGAACAATATTCAAAGATTTATTATTAATTTATCTCTCTAAAAGTTACTTTCTTTTGTTTCAATCTTTTCAATCTTTTTTTTTTTCAATTTTTTCAATCTTTAATATTTTGCTTTAGAATATTACATCGTTTTAGGGGTATAAAACTGAACCGAAAATCGAACAAATTGCAAATCAAGTCAATTCAAAAAAAAAAAAATCTGACTAGTGATTTGGTTTGACTTGGTTTGGTATTGGAAAGGAACCCGATTATATTTGGGTTGGTTTGATTTTAACTAAAAAAAATAACAATTGAGATCAAACCAACCCGACATTATATATGCTATTTTAAAATTTATTTCACACATAAAAATATTTACTTTGATATAATTTTAAAATATTTCTTATTCTAATTCATAAATATATTGTTTCAAATTAAAACTTGGAATTTGGAATGGTCCAATAAAGATTTTAGTTCATGGATGTTTGATAATTATAATAAAACTTAAGTCAAAATCAAATTAATACTAATGCAAAAGAAAATCAATTCAACACTAAGAATGACAATAATAGTGAATATTTGTTCTAAATTTTACATTGGCTTAGATAATTAAAATACATAATCTTATTTTAATTTTCCTTAAATATTTAGTAATATCACTAATACTTATTAAACTTATTTTAGCATGATTTAGTACTTTTAAATTATGATCATTTTCATTATGACGGTACATTATTTAATTTATAAGATAATTTCATTATTATTTTTAATTGAATATTTTTGTGTCATCAATATTCATCTCATATTTTGAGTATTTTTCTAAGAAACACCTTAGATAATTGTATTTTAGTTGAACTAAAGAAATATTTGAAGCACAAGTTAAATATATGTTTGTATACTAAAGAAATATTTAAAGCACAAGTTAAATATATGTTTATATGAAACTTTATCGAAAAAATTCAGAAATCTGGAAAAAGAAGTCAAGGTTTATTATTTGATTTGATTTCTAAATTTAAAAATTTGACACAATATCTTATCTTAATTATTCATAAAAAAAAAATTTGTGGGGGGGGGAGGGGAGTGGGGGGTTAATTTTCTTCCTAATTTTTTTTTTATTTTACCTAGGATGTCAATTTCATTTTATTTTTAAGTTAATAACTTTATTGCATTTTTTCCTAATTTTTTTCTTTTTAACCATTAGCTATTGAAGAGTATTATTTTTAATATTTTATTTCACCTTCTTTTTGTCTATTTCCTCCAAAATTAACATTAGTTATATTTGACAGCAGTTCAATATTTAAAAGAAACTTTTAAAAGATTCCACCTTAAAAAAGGTAATTAGGCTTTTTTTTCCCTTTATATTTATGAATAACAGAAAAAGATAATATGCTGTTAAGATTGTGAGATTATAGTAATTTTTAATAGTAATATATATTGTATTTATTAGTTAAATTATGATTAGAGATTCTTTGGGAAATTAAATCTTATCATTTATTTTAACCTATGACATGTGTCACTAATCCAAATAAAAATTTGAGAAAAATTGAAAAGAAAAGAATAGCGAGAAACTGGATCCGAAATTTTTGTTTTCAATACACTTTTCACTTCAAAATATAATTAAGTGGAATATTATCATATATATATATATATATATATATTATATATATATATATATATATATTATATATATATATATATATATATATCAAGAAAAGAAACGTGTTATAATACTATTACCTAAAATGGAGAAAGAAAGGTCTATTGTTCAAGTTAAATTAGCAACTCTCTGATTACTTTTCTTTTTGGTAGCAATTCTACTTTGATTTATCTCTTCTTTTATGATTTCCTTAATAAATTGAACATCTAATTATTTTTTGTATATATATAATTAATTAATGAATGTAGAAAAATATATTATTAGTCAAGATGTATGAGTTATGCTTATAACGTGTGGATAAGAACTAATCACTCACGTCTCGAGACATGGCTTGCACTTTGTTTCTCTATCAAATAATAATAATAATAATAATAATAATAATAATATAATAATAATAATAATAATAATAATAATAATAATAATAATCTATTTCACTTAAAATAGTACTACTATTCAGATAAGTTTTTCAATTTTTTATTAAATAATACTAGTGTAGGGGGGCGGACCATGCATCATTCCAAAAAAAAAAAACTTGTGGCTTGAACTTCTTGAATGTATTAAATCTACTATTATTGCAGCTCTCGTAGTCCTAATTTATGCGGCATTTTTTAGATTTCGAAGTTCAGGTAAATCAATATTTATTATAAATATTTATATTTTTTATCAATATTTTGAGTTATTAATTATTGTGATATATAGCATTTTTAAATCATTTATAAATTATATAAATTTCATTTCAACATAAATTATCGATTAAATATAAATTATTTAACTCTCAAAAAACGAAAAATATCATATAAATCAAGACCAAAAAAATAATATTTATACCGTTCTTTATTAAGACTTTTCTACACAAAATTATAGTTATTTTATCTAGGTATATATATATATATTATATATATATATATATATATATATATATATATATATATATATATATATATATATATATTGAAGATACACATGGTTTAAAATTATCTTCAATACAATATCGAAATACATATATAACTAGAAAATCATAATCTAATTTCATCTATATCATGTGGTCCATTAAAAATGTATGACCACCTTGTAGTCTCTTATAGACGAATTAAATAACAACAAAGGTTAGGGAATAATCTCTACATGCATCAAATTCATAATCTACGTGTGACAATTTGGACCAAAACTTGAAAAAAATTGATAAATCATTATCATGAAAACATAGATCGAATCTAAAATATGCAACAAAATGAGGAGTCACAATACAAACCATAGAACAACTTTTGAAAATATGATAATTATGAATGGTCCAATATATATAGTGGTAGTTAATATCATTGAATTTGAAGTTGCTAAAAAAAGCGTGATATTTATATAAAGTGTTGGTTATAAATATTTATAACTATAATATCCACAATTATATTATTATCAGTTTATAATTATTTGCTAAATTCTTTATTTGTAGTAGTGTATCTATTTACACATAATTACATCATTTAATTAGGAATTTAAATTGTGATGATTATCTTGTCAAGATTAATACTATGTTAAACTTTGATTAATGTTAGGTAAGAATTCTTGTGAAATGGTTACGTCTTCAAAATTGTACAATCATACGAGTCCAAGTGAAGTACGTTTGTGTGGCTATAAGTTAATATTTTTTTCCTTCTTATTTAAGTACTGATGTTAGAGTTTGATTAATTTAAATTTATATCGTATACAGTTCATATATTTCAAAGAAACGTTTCTTATGAAAAAAAAGTTCATATCAAAGGTTTAAAAGCATAATAAAATTAAGAAAGAATCAATTTCACCTGCAGTATTTACCAACTTTCTAGGCTTTGACGGAGATCCCAATTTGAATATATTAATACATGACATGTAAGTGGATTAAAATTCGGAGTACAAATTTTAAAAAAATGGACTTCACTAGATGTTACAAAGACCAAGAATTGAAAAATCTCCCTCCGTAGCATTTTATGTATGGTACTTTTTAAATTCGAAACTTAAATAAATTTATTTTTGACTGTAAGGTTTTCATAAATTATTTATACATTTTGAATTAAGTGTCAATTATCGTGACTTATAGTATTTTTTACGTGGTTTATAAATATATAAATTTCATTTAAAAAAAATTGAAAATTACATGCGCAAATTTTCAGTCAAACTTAAATTATTTGACTTTTGAAAATGAAAAAATACCACATAAATTGAGAGGGTAAGTAATTTTCAAGAGACTTTTTGAGAGGGATTTGACACCTTCATTTATTAAATAAACAATATTAGGGGTTCAATTTTTATGTTATTAGTTAAATTTGACTACTTGTATATAGTAGCTTTATTCTTCGATCTTTCAAGTTACTTACAATATGAGGCATTTTATAAAGATTTATCTAGTGTACAAAAATTAAAAGAGCGTTCGGTATGGATAAAAACTTTTTTGAGAAAATATTTTGTAATTTTTTTCTGTTGATTGGTTAAAAATTTGAAAAATATTTTTCTCAGGAATTAAGTTATTTAAAAAAAAATAACTTCCTAATTGGAAATACGAAAAACAGGTTACACAAGTGACATTCTACAGTCCTCTACATCTTTTTTCTCTCATACTCCATAGCCTCGGTCCCTGACCCTCCACCTTCACCTCGCCTAAAGTATTAATTTGTCTAAATATAAGTCAATATTTTAAATTTACATATCAAACACATACACAAAGGAATGCACTTGTTTTTTCTTAAAAAATATTTTCTATCGTATCGAACAAATTGTAATAAATTATTCTCCTTGAATCCTTGTTTGCTACTACTATTTTGTCTATTAATTTGGTTAAACATGAGTAGAATGATGGATCCTGCATGATTTACTTGGTCACATAATTAACTTGCTATGGGGGTCTTTATCAAGACACTTAATGGGGTGGCCTTGGCACATGGCTTGGATATATACATACATAAAAAGGATCTCTTTGATGTGATTACATTTCTCATAACAAATTTATAGGGTTGCCACTTTTGTAGTCACCCTCTACCTTGCCAAATTTCCACTAATCCAATGCATTGAAAGAGAATATTTTTTCTATTTATATAATATAGTTTGGATAGGCATAGAAATTTAAGAAAGATTTTTGAAATTTTGGACCTCCAATAGGATACAGGTCTGTATATGATTATAGATCATTTCATCAAAAATAAATAAATATTTTAAAATTAAATTATTACTTAATATAATAATTACATTATTTTACTTTTAACAGACTAAAAAGAAAATTATATCGTATAAATTGAATAAAAAAAACTTTCATTGACGAGACTTTTTTAAAAAGAGATAAGGATATTCCTATTTTTGGATGGCCATAACAAAAACGGCTCTATAAATATATATATATCTATATATTCACAAGTCAAGAATAAATTACTTTAGTCTAACATCAAATTCATTGAATGTATTCTATTTCAACACCAATAAAAAAAGAGGATCAATTTGTTATCTCATCATTTTTAGAATCCCATGTTGTGAAACATATTTTATTAGTTGGGAAACAACAATTTTGTAATCTAAACAAGGAAAAAGAATTGAAATTTTAATAAAAATGAATGAATAAATTAGCATTTTTGTAAATATAAATGTAAATATATGCTGTAATTTCTTATAATATAAATAATATAAGTGTCTAACTTGCCATGCATTTGTCACCATAATCTTTTAAATGATTCGTTTTTTTATATATATAAATTTAGAGTTGAACATTCTTTTATATATTTCCAAGACGTAAACTCATGTTTCACGTCTCACATCATATTTTCTTGTGGTCTAGCACATGCATGCATGTTCATCCTATATATTATAATTCGACGTCTAATAAACTTTTTTCTTACACTATTTTAATTTCTTCGTATAACTTTTTTTTAAAAAATAAAAAAGAGAAACACTACAATTCTAACTCCTATAGCTAATCCATTGTTTCATCTATTGGGAATTAGTTTTTATATTGTCATACTTCAGATGTTACGTCCTAATTTCATATCGATGAAAATATAATCTTTTAATATGGTCTCAGACAATTCTTTCCTTGTAAGCTAGTTCAGATTAAGTTAGACCCAAAATTGATCATTTATCTTTCTCGTGGTATTATAGTCAGGCACAGTCTAGCTAATTTATTATTTCCATTGTTAAGCCCCATCATCTTATATTATCCACACTCCAAATATTCAGTCGTGCAGGTTCCATATAGATTGGCATTTTAAGAGAATTTAGTCGTCTGAATATGATCTTGACTAACCATTCCATTATAAACTAACTTTTGGGATTGAGTTACGTTCAAAATTTAAATCCATTTCTTTTGTCATAATAATTCAAAAACTAAGTTTTAGAAAAGTTAGAAGTGTCACTATCTTAGTGCCCTTGAGAGCATGCCAGGAGTCACAGAATCATATTCACAAGACGGGGTTATACATATATATGCACATAGATTTGATGATTTTGCTTTTTGAAAATTGATGTATTTGACTATTGTCTTATTCTGTGTTTTTGGACCACCAAAAATATTGCATAATTTTCTATATTACAAAATAATACATGAAAATGCCGTTACACTGCACAAATACGTGCAATATAATTCAAAGATAAATATACATATATAGATATACATATGAGAACCTTCTCACACCCTATACATATATCATGAAAGGATTTAATTATGATTTGTAAAATATAGTACAAAGTTAACAACATGCCGTAGTCATTTTATTTTTTAGATTATCATATCAGACTTTGATATACAAAGTAAAAGTAGAAAAATTTAGGGGAAAAGTTCTTAATTATATCTGTACTTTGACCAAAATTATTGTAATAATTTCAAACTTTGAGAAGAACCTATTTTTTTCACTATTTAATAGTGTATTTTAGAGATATATAAGTTTTCACCTAGACAAGTTATTGTTTATAATAATTTAATATTTATGATATCCACGTAGACACCTATATATAATTTAAAATAGACTATTAAATAGTGTGAGCCAAAATTTAGACTTATCACAATAATTTCGATTAAAATTTGAATCTATTTCAAACTATTTTCCATAAATTTTGTATGATGACATAATACATTGATATTGAAAAGCTCTTGGCAAAAATGTTGAGAGCAACAAGCACAATAAATGGTGGAGAGTTTTGGGTGGGACAAAAGACAATAACTTATTGTTTTTATTATTAGGCATTTTATTGTTGTTCTCTCTATCCCTTTTTCTGATTTTCTTTCTTTAGGATATTAGATCTCTAGCTCTACAAACACATATTTTCCTCTTAATTATCAAGAAAAAAAAAATCTTATTTTGGCTTTATCTCATTGAGAACAAATCCAAGTGTATGTGTGTGTCTATATATATAACTAAGAAAACAATTGTGAATGATTTGTACATCTTTTAGTAGAATCATTCATTGATAGGCATTAAAAAATATTTTTTTAAAAAAAAAAAAAGAGATGTGGTCAAAGATAAGTTGGTGGAATTGAACTTTATTATATTGAAAATACAAATGCCCATAATAATAATAATTTCTTCAATGATAGGAGCTTCACGTAGAATTTGGATCATAGCACACCCAAAATTTAGGCATTTTCATATGGATAATCATCCACCAAAATAATATATATATATATATATATATATTATATATATATATATATATATATATATATATATATATATATATATATATATATATATTATTTATATTTCATTCTTATTTTCTTATTCATAATATAAATCATTTCTCCTTTTAAAAATAATCACTCTATAATCTTTATGTAATACAAAATTTTATTTTTTCAATTTTTCATTTAATACAAAAGTATATTTATTCTAATTAACATAAATTGTGGTAAATATTATATATATTGTAATACTTATTAACTAACAATTCAAATAAAAGTGAAATCATTAGTGAAATAATTACATCATAAATATTATATTATTATAAAATTTATTTTAATCTTATATAAATGCTCAACTTTCAAGACTATTACGTTACTCTCATGAATATTCTTTTAGTGTATTATGTAGTTCAAAATAAGCATTTTTTGTCCTATTTTTTAATGTGTAGGAAAAAATTGTATAAATTAACAATTTCATCTTGTATCCAATTATTTCATGTACTAATTTACTTTCATATTCCATTATGAATTATTGAATCAAATATTCTCATGCTATTTAAAAAGTGTAGTTTAATAATTTATCTCTATAACTTAAAAAGTAGATTGTTTAAATTATCATGTAAATTTTGTGCATACTTCATAATGAAAAATAATTATAATCTAAATTACATATCTAAAAGGACCAAAAAAAATTATAAATCAATAATATATTTTAGATGTTATATTACTTAGAAAATAATACAAATATTTGAGACTTAATTAATAACCTTATATAATATAAATAATATTAACATAACTTAAAGTTACATATTTAGAGTGACAATTTTTTAAAAAGATGATTAATTTGGCGAAAATAATAACTTGTTAAATGTTATATTGCATTATAATTACAAATGATAAAGATTAAATTAGTAGTAATATAATAGAAATAATATTATAATAATTAAAAGTAAAATACCGAAATTTGGAGAATTACTATTCACCTCTCTATAATTGAAAAATAGAGTTAAATAAAAAGCAATTGGAGAGGGCATTCTATATTTTACTCTCCAAATATAGAGAATGGAGAGTAAAAATAGAGGTGAGTTGGAGATGGTCGTACGCTACGCAACTTCTCATCCTCAACTATTGCGCCATGATTTTGTTCCCTATCTAATTTATCAAACTATTGCGCCATGATTTTTTTCCGGCATAATACATAAATGAGTCTTTTAAATTGGCTTCAAATCACATTTATGTCCTTCAACTTTAGGTGTGCACAAATAGACACTTAAACTTGTATAAAGTTGAACAAATAGACACACATGTCCTACATGTCATTTTTTATCTTACGTGTATTGTGTCATGTAGAACTCATGTGTTTATTTATTTAAAAGTTGGATAGATAAAGTGTCTGTTTGTGCATTATGAAAGTTGGAGGTCAAAGTTAAAATTTAAAGCCAAATTTAAAATCCAATATATGTATTATGCCTTTTTTTTCCTATCTAATTTATCATTTTTGAAGTCTATATATTTTAATTATTTCTACTTAGACACATAAATTTATTTCGATTTCAATAAAAGTCATCAAAGATTTGATGTTATCATCAATGATAACTCGTTTGGCTATCAAAATACTTCACTTTATCAATATATATAGGGATAATGCCCAAGTACCCCCTCAACCTATGTCCGAAATCTCAGAGACACACTTATACTATACTAAGGTCCTATTACCCCCCTGAACTTATTTTATTAATAAATTTTTACCCTTTTTTTAGCTTACGTGGCACTATCTTGTGGGCCCAACGATGGTTGACTTTTTTTTTGAACTAGTGCCACGTAGGCTAAAAAGGGGTAGAAAATTACATATAAAATAAGTTCAGGGGGGTAATAGGACCTTAGTATAGTATAAGTGTGTCTCTGGAATTTCGGACATAGGTTGAGGGGGTACTTGAGTATTTTCCCATATATATATATACATTTATTATTTGATAATCAGCATTTGATCATGAATTTATATTTAGAATTTCGAAAATATCCAAAATTTGTTTTACTTTTATTATATTTTTCTTTTATTTACAAAAAAATTTATTTTACTATAATAACCTTATCTAAATTATATTTCTTTTTTTTTTTTACAAAAAGTACAATTAAATAACACATTATTATTTGCAAGAATTATAACCAAACATAACTAGGACTTCGACTTCAATCTCAAAAAGTCCAAATAAAGTGAAAGCATTTTTAACAACATGTGGTACAAATAATTTGAGATCTAATCTATGACATTATATAATTATCTATTTGAGATATTACTTTTTTAGCACAATTTTTTATTATTTATTTCAGGTAAATTAAACATATTGATTATTTGCTAGTTTTTAGAAATTAGGGGTATATATCATTCCATATTAGAAAAAGTACATATAAATTCTAATTTTTTTTAAAAAAAGTATGATCAATTACAACTTTTAACTTCAATTTATTTCAAATACAACTGAAACTTATTAAATTTTTCATTACGAAGCACCTACTAATAAATCGGAAACTAAGCACTAATAAGAATCGTGGTAGAGTGCTAAATAGTTTTTTATCCTTAACTACAAGTGTCAAGTATAAGTTACGAATTCCCTTAAATATGAACTCACTTTTATTTTTATTTTTTTTAAAAAAAAAAAAAACCTTACACCTCGATGTGCAATTTTTCAACATAAATTTAAATTTAACTGAATTTTAATACAAATATGAAATACCGAAAGATAATAATATTAAGGTGTTATCTTTTTACTTGACTTGCCTTGTTAGGATTATGATTTAGGAGCTTATCCCAATACTCATTTTATTTTATTTTATTTATATTTAAATTAGTAGGGTCTCAGATATTGTAACTGTTGATAATGACAACAACAAAAGTAACATCTACAAATATGAGGCTCTTATATAACTCTTCTAATTTTTGGCATTACTACTTTTGTATATTACTATCTTCAAATTATACTTTATGAACAAATATCTTCTTTTTATAAAAAAAAAAAATCCATCCCATTATAGTGGAGTAGTAATATTTGTATAGTTTATAATTAAGAAAAAATAGGTAAAAGAAAATACAATTTAACTAGGTCAATTTTATCATCTACTTATTTAGAAAAGTTTTTGCCCTTTGTCCGGAATGTTAAATGAAAGAAAACTTGACTCATTTGAATAGTTGAAGGGAAAATTCGTTGAGCTATTTCGAATAGTTGAAAATGATTTATTTTTTTGTACGAAATTTTTTGAAAATGTAATATTACTTCCGTCTCAATTTATGTGACTTGTTTTTTTTTGTTCGCCTCATAAAGAATGACGCATTTTATATTAAGTAATAATTTAACTATAAAATATCTAATTTATCCTTAATGTAACGATTTACAACCACACAAATTTTATTTCTATCATTCATTTTGCATTGCAAGTTTTAAGATTTTCATTTATTTTTAAACTCCGTATCGAGTTAAATTATCTCTCATAAAATGAAACGAAACGCGAAAGTAATAGAAAAGTTTGTGTTTCGTGAAGTCATGAAGAAATAGAAGGAGGTTGGGTGTAAAATAGCAAAGAGTGTTGACAGAGATGGTGAAGTAAGAGACACAGCAAAAGTATAAATAAAAGAACACAACACACAGTAAAAGAGAAACCCTGACTTTGACTCCTACACGATTTCCAACCAAATTGCCTTTACAAATCATCCATCAACAATCTTGCCATTTCCATATTTTTCTTTAACCGTCTCCGATTATTGACAGCCTTAAAAACATCATTTTGCTCAATTAATTAAATTTAAATACCTCTCAATCTTTGTGATATGAGTGAAATACATACTTCATATTACTTCATAAGTTATATGACAGAGCACAGATGTACCTAATTTACGGCTACCAATATCAAGAATGAAGCTAATAATTTTTATAAAGTTCAAATATGTTTTCAATACTCCTCTCGAAATCAAAAGAAAAATAACCTATTATTTCACCTTTCATTTTCTACCCCATGTTTTATGATAACAAAAGAATTACTACCCTAATGACTTGTGTAGACACAAATATATGTTACAAGACAAAAGAGAGTTACTCGGATAAAGAAAGTAAAAGAGATATATATTTAAACAGAGAAATTCTTTCCCAAACTAGTGGTACATAAAGGACAAGTCTAAGAAATAGAGTTGAGTGAAGGAACAATTTGACAAAACCATGCCAACACCAAAACAGTAAAAAGTGAAGAAAGACAGACAAGTTAGGACCAGCAACAGAGCATCTATCTGCTTTCTCCTCTTTTCATATTAAAACTCTTTCAATGTAATGACACTTTCTTTCACTCATATCAAAACAAAACAAAAGCACATGACACATTCAGTCAACTTTATTATAAACAAATAACATGATCATACATAACAAGAATTTACTACATTTTTTATATATATATAGATGTATTTTTTTTAATAAATATATTCAAACTCCTGATCCTATGAGCTGTACACTTTTGATTATTCAAAGTCCTTTCCTCTCCCCACCACTCCAATCTTTTTTGAATCTCACTGAGAAAGAAGACTTGCTCAGTTTTCTATGCTCAAATAATCACTAAAACTAAAAACACAAAAAGAACTCATTTACCCCCCACCCCCAACCCCAACCCTATGGGAATATACAGAAGACTTACACTCAACTCAACCAGTGGCTGATCCATAAAATTCAGCCACTAACAAACCCCAACCATGAATGAGGCCAAAAATGTCTTCGGCCGTGTACCATTGCAGCCAAAATGAATAATTTCTTTGATTATGATCATCGCGTGCTGCTGCTGCTGCCGCTCATTCCAGGCACTGTGCTTTACCAGTTGGGATTTTCCAGATTCAATGAAAGAATCTCTATAATGTAACATCCTTTTTTGTTTTCTTGCCCTATCACCTGTCTTCAACAAAAATTCTGCCTATGAAATTTCGGAACCTCTTTGAATAGAGCTTTGGATCGACAGCTGAGATTGAGGCGGGGTCAACTTGCAACGATTTGTAAGCATGCTCAAGCTTCTTACTAATATCATAATCCTGCAGAATGTCAATGATCCCAAAGTACAGGACTACTTCATAGACTTCCCCACGGGAAGGGGGTACATTACAGAAACCACCGGGGGTGTACTGATCAAAATCACTCCTTCGTGCCACTCGTTCTGCCCGTGCAGGCATGTTAGCTCCCAACTGAATCAAGGGTTTCCTGTAAAGATATAATTCAAGTAACTTCAAAGTCAGAAAAGGTTTTTAGAAACGATACAAATTCAAAAACACCCAAAAGTACTATGGGAACAAGGATAAACCAATGTTAATCAGCAAGCAATTAACTCTGTCAAGAAAAAAACAATTGTCTTTGTGGCTGCAAAATCTTATTTTGTGATGTCAAAAGGGGATCTGCAAGAAATTGCTTTCCGAATTAACTTAATAGTGATCAAATAAATATTAGCTTCGCTACTAAAATCAGTAGCACGCATCTATTCTGCCATATTCAAATTCATGGAGAATCGATTTACTTCCCAATGGTATACAAGCACAGATCTTAGGGAGCAATGGACTACTATTTTCCTTCAAAGTGTCTTTAAGTAAGGTCTTATCGCCTTACTTGGCACTCTTTTTTAGTTTTAGTGTAGTTGTAAACCTCAATCAAAAAGGTGAAAGTCAAAGGATTTGCGAATGGGAAAAATAGAACTCACTAACAGCAGTAAAAAGAACAGTTCTTACCGGCCAGCAAGAATCCTATCCATGTCTTGTAGCTCAGCTTCAAGGAAACGACAGCCACGCATGAACTTCTCATTTTGGAATGAATCACTCTTTCCTGAAAGCAAGCAAAGCTTCCTTTTATATTTTTCTGGACCCTTCTACATTGTTATCCAGCTAAGAATGAAGTTGTTACAAATGTGTAACCTACCATTACGCAAGAGGAATGGTGATAAACCCATCTTTTCACCCGTATTATCCTCTCGGAAGTGAAGACCAACCAAGAGACTGTAATCCATGATTCGCTCAGCTTCCAGAAATTCACAATCGCGATCAATTTGTCTGCAAAGAAGTTAAATCAATTTAGTAATGCAAAAATATATTGTGTGACAACTCTTGATTAGGAAAATAAACTAATGTTACAACAAATGAATTCATATACTTACTTGATCAGTTCTTCGTACCAGTTTCGCTGCAGACGGAACACAAAGTTCAGATCAAGGTCCTTGAGGGTAGTAGTTTCATCAATTTCTCCTTCGGGTTTATCTGTAGTGCGGCCATGTGAGGAACCTTTCAGGTCAAACCGTCTGTGAATACGATATTCTGAGCAGAACATGTTGCCCATAACAATGAATCGTGTCTGCATCCAATGAAAGAAAATAATATCAGACATGTTAAGCCTTGCATCAAATCTAAAATTCTAAAGTTTGAAGTCAGACATACCTTGACACCACCAACCGGTTTGACGCAATGGACACCATAGAACTTTGTGACCAGGGTATTTTCATAACGACAAACATGTTGATAGTAACTTGGAAGCATCTTAATAAGCACCTGATTAACAGATTGCAAAAATTCAAACTCATTAGAAAATTAAGCATGTCATCACTTTCTAATTGAAGCAAATATCTTATCTACCCAGGTCTGCAGTTAAACCAACAACAGTAAAATAACCATTTTAGGAAATCAATTCAAGTGCAAGTCAAAGGGCAACTAACCTTGACTTCTGATTTTTTCACAGTTTTGATCATAAACCTATCATCCTGAGTCAAATAAAAGAAGCTTCCACTCTTCCCCGGAGAAGAAAGCTCTCTCAGAGCATCATTTCCACAAATTGCCAACATGTAATCCGCAGGATCAACTTGGAACAATTCTCTCAAATGTCTGGATAACCCAACAAACAACCAAACACTTTTAGAGTCTTTCATGGTGTGTAAAACAAAGATCGAGTTAATCAATATCAAACTAAACACTCAATCTCAACAGACAACTTATCATCTACATGTTATAGGAAATCAATACCTAAACACCACCGGACAATAATCCTTCCAACGGAAATCAGTAGATTGATGAGGGGGTGTAAGCTTAGACCCTTCTGGTGGAAACCTGGTCCAGAACTTCTCGTTAGGATCAAAATCACTGGTTTTAAGATCCCGTAATATCGAAGCATGCTTCCCAACCGAATACCTATAAAAACCATCATTGGTTCAGCTATACAACAATTGTAACTAAAAAAAGTAATATCAAAACATCCAATATACTGGCATAAAACAATTTCATTCTATTATAGTACCTAATGCCCAACTGGAGATTGAGCATCAAATCGTAATTTTTATGCCCTTTGGATATAGTATGGCCTGGTTTCTTTTCTTCTTTGCTAAAGCAACAAGGATTTCTCCTGAACTGCTTAAGTCCATCTCGACCAAACCCAAAGCCATCCCTGTAAATCATGGATGCCTCTACATTATCAATAATATCACAAGTAATGTCACCGGCTTCACCATCCGACTCCCAAATGCAAATTCTGGGAAAATTTCTTTCTGTCATACTTCCCCTTGATCCATCCACGGATGACCTCTTCTTCCCCATATTCATTACTAGCAACCCACAATCTTCATCAGCCATTAAAGGTGCAGCTAACTTGTGACCAAAAAATCCCCCCAAAACATCTTCTTTAGCACTGAAATCAACACTTTCTTTCTTGACAGAGCCGTGGCTGTTAGTTCTACTGTTTGCTGGATAAAAAGTACCATTAAGGATTTGGTTCTGATGTTGCTGATTCTTAGCATCTTTACTCCAACACCCAATATAACAACTCCCATCAGGCCAAGTGAAAACTCCATGACCTTTAGGACCACCAGCTTCCCAATTTCCATCATATCTATTTCCATTTGCCCAAATCAAAACACCTCTACCATGAATATCCCCAGTTTTCCATTCACCAACATACTCGTTTCCATTCTTCCAAACATATCTACCTTGTCCATCTTGTAAATTCCTTTTCCATAGCCCTTCATAGTAATCCCCGTTGCTATAGTGTTTCTGCCCATACCCATGTTTCCGATCACCGGACCATGAACCTTTGTACATATCCCCATCGGATCCAATAAAGGTACCTGAACCCTCCATACGCCCCGACTTAAATTCACCTTCAAATGTAGCTCCAGATGGCCACGAAAACTTACCCTTACCAGATGCTTTACCTCTTTTCCACTCCCCTTCATACATACACCCATCTTTCCACAAATACTTTCCCGATCCGTGAGGTGAACTACCGGAGAAGCTACCTATGTACAGATCTCCATTCGGAAGGTGCTTTTCCACTACCCCAACGTTTGAGCTAGTACTAGTTGTACCAGACGCTGCACAAATTGTACCATCCGTCGGAATAACTCTCCTTGATGTTGCTTGTGATTTACTCCGAGGAATGATGATAACTGACCTCGGGGTCGTCGTCGTCGTCGTCGTAGCTGATTCTAGAATCTTCTCTTTCTCCTCCTCATCCACTTCCTTCGTATTCTCCTTCCTTCTAGTCGATATTTCAGGAATCTGACTCGACAACAAAAGGGTTTCCGGCATTTCACTTTTTTTCACTCAATGATATCAAAAATGTTCTTCTTTTACAAACAAACTCGTCCTGTTCCTTTAAATTATACCTGAAAATGGCTACACCGGAGCATATTCTCCGGCCAACTCCATTCTGGGTATTGATGTTTCTCTCTCTAGACTAGAAAAAATTGGAAATAAGATAGAAGAGAGAGAGAAAGAGTCACAATTTGGCTTTGCTGTATTGGAAGAGAGTAAAGAGAAGTATGAATACAAACAGGAGTTTTGAGAGAAACACAAAGGAAGAGAGAGAAACAAAGATGAAAGGCATTTAAATGGAAAATAAATTAAAGGTAAAAAAAATATGAAAAAAAGCTTAAAAGAAAAAGTAGACACAGAGCCCTAAGAAAAATGTGAAACTATAGTATAAGATATAATTAATTAATTTAATTATGTTTTTCAATGGGAAGGTTTGTTTTTGGTTATAATTTGATTGAATGTCAATTACACTTTCCCACCCTACTTCCTTGTGATCTTAAATGTCATTTCATGTGCTCAACTAATTTTTTATCATATGGTATGAAATTAGTGGCAAATAAATATTGTTGTTTTCATAATAACTTCTTGGCAAAAATACACAAAATTAATTTTATATATATATATATATATATATACATATTTTTTTCTATGTCAAACTTAATAAAATTTGAAATTTTCTATTTAAAGGTTTTAAGACAAATCAATATAATAGGAATATTTTCATAAAATTTGGATCGCGTAAGATCTACGCAGAGTTTACTTTTGTCTTTGTGTAATAGAAAAATTGTTCGTGATAGATCATCGAGTCAAAAGGCAAAGTTATAGCAAAATGATAGATAAATATCAAGATGTACGAAGATTATACATTTTATTTTTTTGTTTTAATTTATTTTTATTTCTATTATTTTAAATTCTAAATTTTTTATAATTGTGAAAATTTTCTAAAACTTTATTCTTTATTTATATTATATATATTTCATTTTCTTCTCATTCTCGATTTTTACTTCATGTGATTTCATACAATTTTTCGTATTATTTATTTTTTTATGTCAAATTTATTTTTTATCATTAGCATAATTTTTGTAAATAATCTAATTTTTTTTAAGTAAAGTAGAATTCATTGTTGAGTGATGTTATAAGACTTATATTTTTTTTTTTGAAAAATCATATTTATCAATATTGTGTTAAAATTTGACATAAAAGTATTATGTTAAATTTTTTGTTTTGAATTTAGAACTTAGTTTAATATTATTGAGTTGAGACTTCACACTGCAAGTCATTTATTTTTATATTTTATAGTATTTTATTAATTTATGATATTTTATTTATAATATTAATTTTTTTGTCAAACATATGTTTCATGATGCTTCATAAAAATCTTGTACTTTTAGTTTTTATGGTTAATTCAATTGAAACATAGTATTTTCAAAAAAAAAAATCAATAATTTTCATGATTTTAGTTAATAACATATATTTATTAATAATATATTTTCAAAAATTAGTATATGTCTTAGATATTGAATTTAGTATCATCATATATAAAATTATTTATTTGTTTAATATAATTTTAATTAATTAACTTTTATTCTAAAATTTAACATAGTCCTATTATTGCAGTTCTGCAACCAAATAATACATGTGTGACTATATTGTGTCATACAAACTGGTTAGTGTAATTACTATCTTAGTAATTACACCAATTATAAACAGACCCTATACAAACCTTTTAAAGTTTTGAGTCAGGTTATACTATTCTAACATCATATTATTTTTCATTGAAAAATTTCATTGTTTGCATTAACGTCTGCGTATATCCTACCTTCTTTACGTGTAGGATTATATTGAGTATGTTATAGTTATTCAATTTATATATGATAACTAAAAAAAACTTCCCTCATCTTACCCACTACAGATGTCACACTTACCTTATATAGCTTTGTTCATAATCATGTCTCTTCTAACGTGTCCACACATCTATCTAAGTACTCTCATTTCGACACTACATTCATATGTTGAACGTGGATGTTCTTGATAGCCAACACTCTGCTTTATATAACAATGTTGATCTAATAATCACTCTATTAAACTTATCATTAAGTCTTGATCATGTTCTTATCTCACATTATCCTGAATGTCCTTCATAGTCCACACAAAATGCAATAAAATGTGTGATATCATCATTAATCCCTCAATCTTCTTGAGTTATGCATCCAAGATACTTGAAGATTTCGATAGACAAACATAGTGTTTATAGTTGTTTTATCTGCCTAAAGTTGAATAAACCAGAAATAAATTGATAAATATAAAGTAAGACCTACTCCCTCCCATTCGAGGAATAATTGAAGAGAGTTATCTCTAGTCACCCATTGGCATAAAAAAACTCCCTTGCTTTTTTTTTGTTTCACATCCGATATTCGAAGCCCACATTGAAGCTCCAACTAAATTCGAATCGTGCTCTATAGGACCCATTCAAGGGTAACGCTTCCAACGGGATTTTCTCCATACCGAGATTTTCTCCCTTGTTTGTTATTTGTGTCAAAGATTGATACAATTAACTTATGAAAAATGACTACCTCCAACTATTTACGTCACATAATTTGCTTGAACATAAAATTCAAGAAAATGTATTTAGAAATTTATAGCCTCAATTATATCATAAGATTTTTGGAATCATAAAAACATGATACTAAGAAATTTAAATCTATATTATTTTTAAAATGTAAAAAAAATGCATCTCATATTGCTAACAACTTGGTAAGAAAATCATATTATGTAAAATGATATGAAAGGGGAAGAGTAGAAACTATGATAAACAAGTTTGAAATTAGAAATAATGCTATTCCATGTAGTAAACCCTCACTAATCCTGGCCTTGTACTTGTAAATCTACCCTAGAGACCCCATATATATTTTGGAATTGCAAAAAACCAAAAGCAAAAAAGTTTCCATGGTTGGTTGTTAGTATTGCCTCATTCAATGACCTGTATAGTTTTGTATGGTTTAGCCTAGACTATCTAATCATATCATTTTTTTCCTAAATTACAACTTTCTTCCCAAACTTGATATAGGAAGAATCAAATATGCTCAAAATAATAAAACTCAAGGAAATGCCAGGTTTGTTTTCTAATGAAAAAATATTGTTCTTTATTTATTGTATCATTACTCCTTTATAATTTAAAAAATAATAGAGAAACTTGATCACAGAAAATGGAAACAACTATTGAAGTATGCTCGTTTTGGAAATTACATCAAAATTACTTTTCACTTTGTCTTGTATAGTTTGTTGATATTACAAATCTAGTCACGATAGAAGATCCAATTATATATTATCAAATTATATTTGAGATTCTGATTAAAGCAATAGCATGTGTAATAAAAATGCCTATATAAACTAGGCTCTTGATCATAACCTAACCATTTTAGCTTCTAGAAGGATCCACAAATACAACTATAAGCACTTCGACTAGCTACTTACGACATATCCTTACTTTCTCACCATATTACCCAGCGCTTGTCACATGGTACATTATATCAAACTTTGTAACTACCAATCACGAATCTCTTTCTCCAGGATGGAATCTACCTAAGTATTCACATCACTACACTACCTTCACTTTTCACCCTTGCAACATACAGACAACCCTTGTCTCTCAACATTAACACTCTTGAACCATTGGCCCTTCCAGTTTCATTCAACAACGAGATATATAACAGGTTAAATCAACACAGTAAAATAAACATAAATAGGTCATCATAATCATTTACAATTTCGGGAAAACAACAATCAAATATCACTTACGAACAACGTACAACTTCACCATTACAAGATATACAATTAAGTCAAGTCATTGATCCTCTCAAGAGACCCAAAACCTAATAGTTAGCATACCGAAATGTCATACCCGATCTAATGTTTATGCCATAATGTGACAATAGCGATCCCATATTTATGTCGAAACGTGGACCAACACCTGATTCATGCAAACAACCACAATCACAATCACAAATATATTCTCAAAATCATATAATCAAGTCACGATTCATGACCTCCATCATTCATATCTCTCATTTACAAATAGTGTGATCAATAATGCAAATTCGCATAGTATTATAATGAAACAAGAACAAATATATATATCACACAATCATGAAATCACAACTATCACCTATGTAGTATTCGTCAACATATATCACTTAGACAGTATCTCAACCATACTTAGCCCTAGTTCATCATCTAAGGATTCTTCATATGATTTAAATCATCTTTTGTTCGGTGTGCAAATGTCTACACATAAATCCTACTATTGATTTACATTATATTACGCAATGAGTACAAATTTATAACTACTCAATTAATAAACCTAACCTATTTGGGCGCTAAGCAGTTGCACAGAGTTTTGGACTTCGATTCTTGTTTTCGAACTTCGTGACAGTGATCTCGACCGGAATTTGCAATGCATCGCGCTCCTTACACCGAAATCTCTTTTTCCTTCATTCCCAAGCTTAATTAGAGCAACTTTTTAGAGGGTTTCTAGGATGTTTTACTTCTAATTTAGGTAATTTAGGAAGAAAAAGAGAATAAGATTTCACATTATTAACGTTCTGTTTCGCCTATTTTGCTTTGGCTCCATTGGTGCCGCCATCCTAGTGGCATCTAGCCCGCCTGGATGGGACAGTGACCTAGTAATTTTCTTAAATTTTTGTTTTTCTTAAATAACGACTGTTCAAACCATTATAGAATATGACTCTAAATAGAAAACACAGAGATTTGAGGATTAGGATAGAAAGTTAACATAACTGAGAGAGATACTTTTTGGTAGGAGTCATAATTCTAGCTTGAAGCAACTTATTTGCTCCCACTTTTCCTTTTTAGTATTATTAAACATTTTAGTATCTTATTTTTAAATTTTTATTACTATTTTTGCAGTCAATATTTTTCTATTTTATTATTTCATGAGAACTTCTTTCACTTATATTTTAAAAAAAATTATTTAAAAGATATACAGTAAAATTTCTAAAAATTAATATTCGATAAATTAATAAACTCTCTAAAATCTTTCTCGGGTCCCGCTTGGGCCAATGGAAAAAATAATTAATTTTGATAAGATAATATGATAATATATTATCAGAAGACTCCTATATAAATATATGATCCCATTAATATCATAAATCAATAATTCTTTAATGTATAAATATATCTAAGACAATTTAGTGAAAAATGATTATATTGTGTTCTGTTTTTTCTTGAAAAAATATAGTTGAAGCTCATCTCTAACTTTTCTTATTGCATCCAAGAGTTATGATGTTGTCTTTTTGAAATGCACCATAAAATTATGAAGAGTTCTAGATGTGATAAGTGTTTCCTTACGCGTATCTGGTTCCAAAGGTAACAATATCATCTTCAATTTCTTCATCAACATTATTTTTTTCGATGGTATTACAATTTCTTCTAAACTCTAAACCTCTGAACAAGTATCACTTTCACTCAGATAATCCAACAGGTTATTGACATTCATTTTACTATGGAATAGAGATCATTAATCATGACCTCAAGTTCATGAATGACGTTTTCACAAGTAGGTTCATTCATATTCTTTGAGATTGCTTCTCCTGAATGATTTTTACCGTATCGAAAAAAATTTGCTATTGTCTCTTGCTGAACATTTGTTGTTCAAACAGGAATTGCATAATTGATAGCATCCAAAATATTAATCTTTGTTAGATCATTTTGTCCCACTCCATAGCCTTCTTATATCCTACGATAAATTATGTTCGATAATACATCTTATAAGCTCTTATTATCACAACGTTGAAATTAATAAGATACAATGATTTTGATGTATTCGTTGTACTTTATGTATGATATTTTTTATATGAAATCGATACTATATGATACATAAATTAATAAGATACAATGATTTTAAGATAATTAAAATTAACCTTCATCAAATCTCAAACTATTCTTTAAATTAATAAATATTAATTTATCGATTAAATAATATCTCTATAAAATAATAAATTTTCACGATCCGACCTATATTAATTTATAAAAATTTTACTATATATTTTTAAATCAAGTGTCTATTATAAATACCTATCTGTCCACTTTTGATGTCATGATTTCCTGTTTTAAAGTTAAATAATAAAAAAATTAACTAATATTTTATGACATATTTTTATTATATTATTATATAAAAATTACAATTTATTATATTTTTCATATAGTATAAAATATTAATATAATTTTATTTTATTTTAAAAATTAATTAAATTAAGTTTTTATAAATACAATATGATAATTAAAAATGAAGAGAAAAAATATCTTTTGTAGTTGTGTAGTTTGTAGAATATAGTGATGTTTAAAATGTAGAGTAGGAAAACACTACTAGCAAGTTGCCTTGGGATTTCACCCTTTCTTCTCCTTTTTTATTTCCCCAAGTCCCAAGTGAGAGAAAAATGTACACAAAATTATGAGCTTTTTGTTCAGATAATATAGCTAACCTATAATAGTATAATATAGGCTGAATAATAGGTAACCTACAATTTTAAATTATTTAACATAAAAAATAGTAAACCATTACTGTAATAATGTTGGGAATACCAACAGTAGTGATTTATTTTATATTTGGAAAAATATTCCATAAATTATGAGTAGAATTACTTCTTTCCAATATTTAATTTGTCTTTGTATATTTTACTTTTTGTTTTGATGGAAATTATGTTCCCAATAATTTGTTTTATCAGTTGATAATCACAAGGATTATTCTTTATTGGCCATATAATTCAAAATTTTTGTTTAACATTATCTTATGTTGCAATTATTGTTGTGAATAATGGTACTTGTTGGCATTTAAGAAAAGCAAGAAGGAATTTTGCTACTTTTTTAGTTGTAAATATGCTAATTTTATTATTGGGATTAATTCATAAAAGACTAAATTTTATTCAAACGATTCGTAATATAAAAAGTTTTATGATAATATAATATGAAATAAGAATATCAAAAGTATTTAATAATACATGAATTCATAATTAAAAATAGTAGAAGTTTGTTTTGACTCTTCAAATTTATATCTCTTTTTTATTTTAATTTTTATAATATAAATAATAATAAATTATTATTAATTTCTTCATTATTGTAGGACTTATCTAGGAGGCTGTTTGGTAGGAGGTTGATAAAAACTCCCACATCAATGAAAGGGGGTCCTTGGGTTTCCTTAAGCTAATTTTGAGATTTCAATTAAGCATAAATTCAATTTAATATTGTATCAGAGTCGAATATGATATAATTTTAGAGTTTTTGGTCAAAGATATTCTTAAACTATACCCAAACTTAAATTACATCATCAAAATATCATTCTTAACAGAAAACATTTTTTAATTAAACTCCAAACTTAAACTACATCCTTAAAGTGTCATTTCTAGTAGAAAACATCTTTCAAATATTTTAAAGTAAATAATTTTTATCCTTCTACTTGAATTTATCAGAAAACTAATCGATATATGCCACAAAAATTAAGTTGCCCCTTCCTAATTATTATTCTTAAATATGCCAAGAATATGATCCTGAACTTTTTCGTAATTGAGTTAAGAATTATGCAAAATCTTTTAATTTGACTGTTTTTTCATTCATTTTTCATGTAATTTTAATTAAACATATTATTAGTTTAAATATATTTCTTCTCAATTGAATATTTTGGTCACTTTGATTTTAGATTGACCCAAAAATCTATTCATTTAATTGGTTAAGAAAAAGGGAAAAATAAATTAATCTCCAACTTCTTTTCTTTACGAAAAAGGTAAATCATGTGCACTCACACCTTCCAATCATTTTTAGTTTTCATTAGCAACAGTGTCTAAGATTTATTTTTAAAGAACTTCTTGTAGAAAGAAATGAAATTTTCCAGAACAACTTTTGTTGATAGTCACATTAACTATCCATTTTTTTCGTAAGATTGCTTAATTTGTTGACAATATCTAACAAAACGATGAAAGTTGTTCACTTACAAATACTTAAAAGATGTTTTCTGCTAAAAATGATACTTTAAAGGATGTAGTCTAAGTTTGGGATATAGTTAAAAAAATTCTACTAAAAATGATACTTTAAAAATCTAGTTTATGTTTGAGGTATAATTAATAAATCACATAAAGACGAATATGTCCTCGAACTTTTAGCTATGGTATTTTTTTTTGTTACCAAAGAGGAGAGGAGAATCTAGTTTATCCTTCTGGTTTATATCGTTACATGACGGCATCACCTAGGGAGTGTAAGGGTCTATTGACTAAAAACCCTCCTCTTTTCATGTTAATTACTACTGATGCTTTTGCCTAATTAAAAGTAATTAATCAACGTGTATAGCTAATACTATTTCTATTCAAATAATTATTGTTGTTCTTACTAAAAATATTTTATTCTTAGTATTAGTAATCCTCGAAGATTACAACTTTCTCAATGCATAAATATTTACTTTCATTCGTATTATATTTTTGTTTATTTTGCTTTTTACTCACTAAATCATAACATTGAAGGTTATTTTTACTATTTTATTTTTTATTTTCTCGATTTTGTATTAGTTTATCACTTTTATTTTTACGCACATATTAAGAAATCATAAATAATAAGATAATTTTTCTAATTCTTCTCTTAAAAAATTCTTTGAAAATTTTATAAATAAATATGAATACTTTAAAAAAAGAATTAATTGTAATGGTAATATAATTTTTTAAAATTAAAATAAACAATGGATATAAAAAATTGTTTTTAGTAGGATGATTAACTAATATGAGACGATTACAATGGCGGAATAAGTATTTTCAATAAGGGGGTTCAAAATTCGTAGAAATAGACACACAGAGTAATCAAAGGGGGTTCGACATCTATTATGTATACATAAAATATTATATTAACTATATATGAATAAAATAATTTTCCATCGAAGTAGATTCGAATGAACCCCTTGTACCAAGGTAGCTCCGCCCTTAGAAGGCAGTAACTTTTTTTTTAACACATTTGAATTAGGTACCTTATTCATCATTCTGAAGATTAATAATGGAGCAACTTCACGATATTAATATGTGTTAAAGAGAATTATAACTTAAGGATGTCATGGTTTTTTAAATTAATTTTATCTTAATTTTATTAATTAATAAATAGTTTAAATTTTTAATAACGTGGATAAATAATATAAGACAAAAGAAGAATATGTTAAGACTTATAAGTGTAAAATAATTACATTCCTTCTAATTAATAATCTTTATGTCCCATTAACTTCATTATACTAAAAATAAATGTTATTTTTATTTGTCTAATTTAAAAAATTAAGAGATAATTTATTATTCTTAATTTATTTTATTATTTATTAAATTAATTCCTCAAGATATAATTTATTATATTTGAAAGATAATATAGTAAACTTATCAGTTAATTAATTACTCGATTCATCCAATAATAATTGTCCACTATACTATTTTTGGATGTCCAACAATGCTTGTCGAGTTGTTTTTTTTATGAAATTAATGAATAAATTTACACTTAATTTTTAATTTTCCTTTACTAGTAATTATAGTCCTTAACATTTTTCAAAACATTATACTTATTATATTCAACGAGTGGTATAGTTAAATTATTCTTCTATATATAGTTTCTTAAGAAGTGTGCATAGTCAATAGTGGAACATTATTATTGGGCATAGAGAGTACTTTTTAAACGACATACTAAGTCAAATATAAATCAATATAAGTAGAAAAGAAATATTTCTTAAGAAACGCAGACATACTAAGTCAAATATAAATAAATATAAGTAGAAAAGAATTTTTTTTTAAGAAACGCATAAATAAAAATTGAACAAATATTTCAAGGCGAAAGACTAACATCTCAATCTCAAACAGGAAAAAAAGAGAACAATGCAAAAATTGTAGCTTTACTCTTGTTCAAATACACTAAACTTTGATATTATGATATAATTTGATGTGTTAGTGACTTATTATCTATTTAAATTAACTTATTTTAAGTAATCGCAATAGCTTGAAAATATTTTTTTATTGTAATAGTAATTAGTAAAATTAATTAAAAGTATTTAATTTAAAAATGCAAAAGTAAACCAAAAATCATACATCAATTTTAAATAATACAAATGTTAAATCAGAGATAATGACTGTCAACGATAAACGAACCTAATTAAAATTTTGACACCTAAAATTATGCCATTTGGCAAAGCTCCATTAAGGACACCTAATTATCATTAAAAACCTTGCTTTTATGATAAGAAATAAGGGAAACATTACGATAAATATACTATAATAAAAAATATTTACCATTTATAATAGTAATATTTTTTCACTTGATCACTTCTAATTCATTTAAATACAAGTTTAATACATATTATAAAGAACAATTTATTATTCACATATAATACAAATTTTGATAATAAATAATGTATTTATCACACATTTAATACACTTATAATACAATATGACACCTTTTTACCAAACAAACATAAGATATTTCAAAAACAATTATAATTCAAATATATTGCATATATAATTCATTTTTAATACATATTACAGATTTATCACGATATTGCTAGAAATGATAATAAACAAAAATTATCGCTAAAATCAATAATTCTTTTTAAAAATTTATTAATTCATGTAATTTTTCCAAGTAATATTGTGTTTTATTTAAATCTTTATTTATGAGTATATAAATGTTCTATTTAATTATTTTATTTTAAAAAAGAGAGAGAAAAGATAAATTTTATACTATTCAATAACTTAAATATGGAAGTAGGATTTTCTCAACAACCAAAATAATAATAATAATAAAAAATAAAAATATGATTTTTATTTCAGTAGTTGGTAACGAAATAATATTCTCATCAAATTACTTCCTGGCTATAAAATCATTTTTCATCTTGTTTTTGTCCCAACAATTCTTTAGTGGCGGAGCTATTTTTGTCAAAGATATATTAATTAATATTTTTTAACTAAAAAAAAATTATATAAACAAATAATTTATATTCAATATATTATATATTTTAACTCCATCTTTATCTTTATAGTTATTAGAATTGTTGATCTTTTATACTAATGAATTTTTGTAATAATATCTAAATTAATAAAATGTAACAGCATGTATATAGAATTCACCATTATTTTAAGAGTTTGTTTCACAATAATGGTTTGTACTTTATAGTTTACAAGTAAAAGTGGAGTAATAAATTATATTATACAATAAGTTTTTTAAATTTTTTATATTGTTGTTTTTCTCTATTATTATCATTATTATTATTATTATTGCTTACAACTCAATCATTATTCAATTACATTTTCGGTGGGTCTCAACACAGGACAACATTATATTTTTTTTTCCTTAAAAATAATAACTAATCAATCTGAAAATTATATCCAATTGCCATAAATTTTATAATCTTCTTGCAAAATATATAGTTAAACAAACATTAATAATCCAACAAATAATTGAATAGGATATATATATATTTTTCTAATATATTTGAGTAATAATAATTATCATTATGAAATATAAACATTATAAAATGAATTTGGTGGGTCGCTGGAGCCAAGAAAAACTGTGCCTAATTCTTGCCAATAATTGTCTTTATGTACACCTGTTTTCATTTATTTATTATTTTAATTTACCCATATACAAATAAATAAATAAATAAATAAATAAATACCAATATATATTGTGGTGCACTGGCAGCGACGGAGCTACCAAACAATTAGGGTTCATCAGTATTCATTTCGACAAAAAATATATGATTTATATATGGTTAAAATAATTTTTTAGATATATATAGTAGATGTCGAATTCTTTCGACTATTTCGTGTATCTATTTTTTTTAGATTTTGAACCCCCTCATTGAAAATTTTCGTCCCTGATAGAGTGATTCACCTTAACCAGAGGTTTTGGGTTTGAGCTTTAGGGTATGGAGAAAATCCAATTGAAAGCGTCACTCCTCGAATTGATCTTACATTGTACGTTTTGAATTTAATTGAGGCTTCAATGTAAATTTTAGATAACGAGTTGAAAAAAAAAAGAATATTTTATAATATTGATATGATTCTCTTGAACGTTGACATGTTTTTTTGATAATGTATGGCACTTTCTTAATCCAGCCATTCCTTCGTATCATTGGGATTCGATTTCTTAAATTTGTTCATTAATTATTTAATTAAATCTCTAACTCAATCTTACTCAATAAGCTTAACTATTTCATATACCAATAAAAATAAATAAACAATTACAACTAGTTTAAACTTTTTTGACATTATATTATTAGGATAATTAGATGTGTGAGAAGACATTTGGTCAAATATTTCAAAACGTATTTCTTGATAAGAGTTATAAAATAATAAAGTTACAAAAGCATTGTACTATAGTCTAAATTTAGTTATTTTATCAAGTGACTTTATTGAACTTTTTTAAGTTAGGCATATGATTTTTTGAACTTAAAAATGTTAAAATTTAAATATGAGAAGACCATATGGGTAATTGCTATTCTCCACGAGTAAATTACATGTTTGATCTGTATGATAAAATAATTATATTCATAGTCAAAAATATATATAAAAAATTAAGCAATGTAATATAAAAATATTTGAATAGAAGGATATATACCGTAAAAATATGTAATTGATATAAATTATAGATTGTTGTCGGCTATTATTTGCATATATATATATATATATATATATATATATATATATAATATATATATATATATATATATATATTATATATATATATATATGGATAAATCTCAATTTTGAAAATTTACTTCCCTCTTTAAAAAAATAATGTTATTTTTTAATAGTTAGAAATAATTTAATTTTAATTTTTTATTATTAAATAATTTGTAAGCATATAAATGTCTAAGGTTTGCTTTAAACCATAAATTTTATTTTTGGCATAATACATTTTCGATTGATATCATATCATTCAACTTTAGGTGTGCACAAGTAGACATTTCAATCTGTATAAAATTAAACAAATACGCACACGCATTCTACGTAACATAATACACGTAGAACGCCACATAAGGGCATAAAATTGTCATCTGAAATGCCGTATAAGACAAATATGTCTATTTGTTCAAATTTATACACGTTTAATAATCTACTTGTATACACTAAAATTAATGACATACATGTCAGCTGAAACCAAATTGGATGACACACTTATACATTATGCCTTCAATTTAAGTCTTACTTAAATTGAGAAGGAGGGAAGGAGCAGTGAAATAAATAGTGATGAGATAAAAGAAAAGTGATGGTATAAAAGTTTTATTTCTTATTTAGTTAACATGTTTACAATAACTTGTCTCACATCAATATATATATATATATATAAATGAGGACCATAGAGGAGCTGATGTGGCACCTCTATATGGCCTCCATTTGCATTTAGTTTTTTTCATCTTTTTTTTAAAAAAATAATTATTATATATCATAAAAAATTACTTAAATTTATTATAAATAAATATTTTATTAATGGTGGGTCATTTATAACAAAAACTCTTCATATGTTTTATTTATTTATCTCACTTATAATTAAAAGAGAAACATAATTTATTTATTTTTGACTTTTTTTAATTTAAATTAATTATTTTATTGTAAAAATATATTACTTCATTTATACAAATATACAATAAATACTTTATTAATGTATGAACATTATAATAATAAAAAATTCTACATTTTTTTTCTATTTGTTTATCTCACTTCTAATCATGAATTATAGTATTTTACATTTTAAGTATTTTTATTTTTATTTTTGAATTTATTCACTAGGAGTTACTACCCATGACTTGCCCTTCTTTAATTTTTACTTTTAATAATATTTATGACTCTCATAATTTTTATATTCATAACCTCCAATTTAAATTATAAGTTTATGTGTCTTATGAAATTCCTTTATTTTGCCTATAAATTTATATTAGTTTAATGAAGATTCACTTTCACAATTATTCTTTCTTTTTTCATCATATAAGTTTGATCTGTAACCCAAAAAAAAAGTACATAAAGGTAAGAAATACTTCATTGAACTTTTTATTTTTTATTTCCTCTATTTTTGTCTATAAATTCGTATTTGATTTGTGAAGGAAACTAACATGTAACAAAAAAAAAAGTACATGAAGTTAATCAATATATCATTCTCAAGTCCTTATTTTTTTCATTTCCTTTATTTTGTCTACATAGATTCATATTTATTTTCATGAAGATTCACATACAAAGTTATAATTTCTCTGCTCCATAATACTTTTTTGTGAATTAGCTAACATGTAACAAAAAAAAAAGTATATGAAGGTAAGATATATTTCATTCTTAAGTCTTTATTTTTATTTTTATGGACTTAGACATGCTTTCTTAATATATATTTTTATGTTTGTATTATAATTTATCAAGTAAGTATGATTAAAAAAATCTCTTTGATTCTTAACAATGTTTTGTCCGTACGCAATTACTTTTTTTAATAGTTAGTTTTCCATATATAATATAGTTTGATTATAATATTTGTTAGATTTCAAGAAATAATTATTATTTAGTATTGTGATTACTACTGAAAAGATAATATATAAATATATTAAATATGGTTTATATTTCGTTCTTTTTTTTGACATAATTATTTTTAATTCGTATATGCTTTTTTTTATTCAGTTGGTTGCATATATGAAGAGTTTGACATATGGATCAAAACATGATGACGGATCTCTTTGCAAAGGAAGATGGTACAAGGAAAAAAAATTAAGCATAATTAGAGATTATTTTTTCACTTTAAAATTTATTAGCAACTTAATTACTTTTGCTAGAGTTTTTAAAGTTTTAATTTATGTAAATAATTTAGCTAAATGTATTCTATTGTCAATACTAATCATTTGATCCTTTAGTATTCTATTTTCTCTTTGTTATGAAAAAAAATAAATATAATTATTTCATTTTAACAACAACAAAATTTATGATGATTAGTTTCACTTTTATTATAAATTATAAAAAGTAATTGAAAAAAATATTATTATTTTCATGATGTCATTTTTTGCGTATGTAACAATCTGTCGTCGTTCTTTTTGCTTTGAAATGTATTTATAATTTTTATGTAGTCACCAATTATTATATTTTCTCTGTTCATTTTTTGTGTTTTCAAACCTTATTTTTATTTTTTTATTTTACAAATAAAATCAATACATAATTAGTAATACATGTAGTGGCTAATAAAATTGTACATTTGAATTATTTATAACTCATGTCTCTTCATCTTACTTGTAAAGTTTAATATTAAATATGAATCATGACTTTATATGCTTCATTTTTCGAAAATCTTACAAGTATTTAAATAATGTTTAAAAAATTATAATAAGCAAATGTAATAATAAAATACAAGAAAATAATTTTATTTTGACGAAATCAGAGTTTAGATAGAACATCACTACTCCTAGAAAAGATAGAGAAAATTAAAAAATCTAAAATATTTCAACCTAATACCAATATATTGTTATTTCAACATATTATCCCTTATTCCATTTACTTCACCACGGTGAATATTTTGTTCTAATATATACATATACAAAACAATAAATATATTTATATGTTTTTAAAAAGTCTATAATATCACAGACGAGGAGAAATATAAATATTATCTATATATTCGATACTAACCTAAATATTATATATTTCATATTATTATCTTATAAATATTTCATATAATCGCGCGAAGCGCGTATAGTTTTACTAGTTATATATAATAGTGATAAAATAAATTATTCCATATACATCGTGATATAATTTATTATCAACCAAACAACCCTAAATAACACCACTAAAAGCATTGGAAATGGTGGTGCATCATGAATCACATAAAGGCAATCAATGAATGGACCTATCATTTTTGTGGGGAACTTTGTCCTTGTTTCTTTGAGTAATAAGGACCCATTTTGGGTCCTACTTGAACCCCTTCATACAAGAAGTGGGTTGTCCAATATGGAAAAATAATTGCAACATTAGAACACAAGAAGCTCTAGTCTAACAATTTGTCATTTTCTAATATTTGATCATCATCATCACTTTTAAGTATAATGTCATTATCCTAGACTGTTTTTTTTTTCATGGAATTGGTTGAGTATAAGGCAGGATACTATGAACCATCCACATTTACATAGCCTTATTGGTAAATTAAGCACTTCACTTTCCTATTTTTACCCCCCCCGCCTCATGTTTTTATCTTAAAATCATTTTTTATCAACTAATATCATATGTGCAATGAGCCAATGACATGAATCGAATTGATATCCATAAGTCAAAGGAAAAAGGTTTTTCCATTTGATAACTAAATAACACAATCCAAATCAGGTTGCGACATAGTACGTACATGATAAAGTATATATATATATATATATATTAGATTAGATTTTACTAAAAAAAAAACTTATAATTAGTATCTTTCTTTTGGGTTTTGTATTGTATTTTGTATCCTAATTTAATAACTCCATGACTTATTCACTTTTTGGTTCAATGGGCAAATTTTAATTCTATGTTAGACATTTTCGCACTCATACTCTCTCTCTCTCTCTCTCTATATATATATATATATATATATATACTCTCTCTCTCTCTCTATATATATATATATATATATATATATATATAGAGAGAGAGAGAGGAGAGAGAGAGGAGAGAGAGAGAGAGAGTATGAGTGCGAAAATGTCTAACATAGAATTAAAATTTGCCCATAGAACCAAAAAGTGAATAAGTCATGGAGTTATTAAATTAGGATACAAAATACAATACAAAACCCAAAAGAAAGATACTAATTATAAGTTTTTTTTTAGTAAAATCTAATCTAAAAACTTAACAAGATCAACGACAAGCCAATTTTGCCCAATCCTAAAAATGTCATTAGAAGTAATCGGAAATCATATATCATAAATAAAAGTGCTAGCATAAAAATAATATACAAAGTAAAGCAATTTATCTAGAGTCAAGAATACAAATAGTACATGTGGACATTGTTGAATCCATCCCATTGTTTAAGTCAACTTTAGCTATTCAATTGGTACAAGCAATTGTTAAAAAGGAATAGTAATTGGAGTTGAAAAGAAAAGATTTGATAGTTGGCAAATTGGTAAGATTTGCAACCATTCTTGACTTTGCTATGTTTACATATGTCATTAGTGACATAGACATGGTTTTATCCTTCTATAAATAGAGCATTCTTGCTCATTTGTAGAACACACCAAGTTAGAGAGAAAAACCATTTTGAGAGCAAAGTGAGGTATTCCATAGACTATACAAGAAAATAGTCTGTGAAGAAAAATAGAGTGTGAGCGATATTTTAGTAAGACGGAAACCAAAAGAGTGTTGTTCCTTTTGAGTGTGTAGTAGTCACTTTGAGTGTTGTATTCGTGACTACACAGTGTAAAATTCCTTACTATAGTAATATCAATTGCTCCTCTTGGCCCGTGGTTTTTTCCCTTATTCAGAAGGGTTTCCACGTAAAATTCTTGGTGTCGTTATTTTCTCATTTTATTTCCATTACTTTTACCATATATACTTTTGTGCTTGTCCGCGTTTTCTCAACAAACTGGTATCAGAGCCAAGGTTTTATCTGAGTATGCTCTGTGGTTGCAGCACAGTCTGAACTTCCACATCAGAAAAATTTACTTTGATTTGCGATAACTATATTTTTTGGGGGAAACAATGGAAGCCAACACAAGTAGAATGATTACTTTGAATGGTGTTAATTATGTCATTTGGAAGGGAAAAATGGAAGATCTGCTTTATGTTAAGAATTTTTACAAACCAGTGTTTACCACTGTAAAGCCTGATAATAAAACAGATGAAGAGTGGAATCTGTTGCATAGACAGGTTTGTGGATTTATTAGGCAATGGGTCGATGATAATGTGTTGAACCATATTTCTGGGGAAACACATGCTCGAACCCTATGGGAGTATCTTGAAAGTTTGTATGCTCGAAAGACTCGAAACAACAAAATGTTCTTAATAAAGCAAATGTTGAGTTTGAAGTATCATGATGTTCTCCGATGACAGACCATCTGAATAATTTTCAGGGGATTATGAACCAATTATCTGCTATGGGCATCAAATTTGATGAAGAAATTCAAGGCTTGCTTCCACTTGGTTCCCTACCAGATTCTTGGGAAACATTTAGAATGTCATTGTCAAATTCTGCTCCGGATGGTGTGATCTCTATGGATTCTGCCAAGAGTAGTGTCTTGAACGAAGAGATGAGAAGAAAAACTCAAGGTTCCTCTTCGTCGGATGTCCTGATAACTGGTCCCAGGGGAAGAAATAAAACTCGTGGTTCTCAGCATAGAGAACAAAATAGGAGCAAATCCAAAGGCAGACTTAAGGATATTGAGTGCTATCATTGTGGCATGAAAGGGCACACAAAGAAGTTCTGCAGGAAGTTGAAGAGGGAGAACAAAAACAAAGAGGAAACTAAACAAGATGGCAATGAAAATTGCTTAGCCACCGTCACCACCGAGGATCTTGTTACCATTCTTGATGCAAACATGATAAATATTGCTTGTGATGAGTCAAGCTGGGTTGTGGACACTGGTGCCGCATCTCATGTGACATCAAGGAAGGATTTTTTCTCTTCCTACACTCCTAGTGATTTTGGAACCTTGAGTATGGGTAATGAGACTGTTTCTAGGGTGGTTGGTACTGGTAAAATTTGTTTGGAAACTAGTATTAGAACTAAACTAGTTTTGAACAATGTGAAACATGCTCCTGATGTTCGTCTGCACCTAATTTCTGTTAGTGTTTTAGATGATGAAGGATATGTTTGTACCAACGGTGATGGAAAATGGAAGCTCATTAAGGGTTCCTTGGTTGTGGCTCGGGGTAACAAACATCGTGGTCTATACTGGACTACGGCCTCTGCTTGTATTGATATGGTGAATGCAGTTGAGAGCGATAGCTCTCCAACATTATGGCACAAGAGGCTTAGCCGCATTAGCGAGAAAGGACTTAATGTAGCCAAGAAGAAATTATTGTCAAATTTTCAAAGTGCTAAATTAGAAAAATGTGAGCACTGCTTGACTGGTAAACAAAATAGAGTTTCCTTTAAGTCCTACCCTCTTTCGAGAAAGACAGTGTTGCTTGAGTTGGTGCACTCTGATTTATGTGGTCTAACAAAGACAAATACATTGGGTGGTGCACTCTACTTAGTGACTTTCATTGATGATTGCTTGAGAAAACTTTGGATCTATGTCTTGAAGACTAAAGCCCAAGTTTTAGTTGTGTTCAATCAGTTTCAGGCTTGAGTTGAAAGAGAAACTGGAAAAAAACTGATGTATTCTACTTATAATGGTGGAATATTGTGGACCATTTGACGAATACTGAAAGCATCAAGGTATTAGACACCAGAAGACTCCTCCGAAGACTCCTCAGCTCAATATTTTGGCTGAGAGGATGAAGAGGATCTTGATGGAAACAGTTGGATGTTTGCTTTTTGAAGCAAAATTGCCGAACTCATTTTGGGGTGAGGCTTTATTGACCGCTGCACATATTATTAATCTATCTCCTGCTGTTGCTTTGCAAAGTGATGTACCAAATAGTGTTTGGTATGGATAGAATGTTTCCTATGACCATTTGAGAGTATTTGGTTGCAAAGCTTTTGTACATGTGTCGAAAGATGAGAGGTCAAAGTTAGATGCCAAGACAAGGCAATGCATCTTCATTGGATATGGCCTAGATGAATTTGGTCACAGGCTATATGATCCAATTGAAAAGAAACTTGTGAGAAGCCGTGATATTATTTTCATGGAGAATCAAACAATTGAAGATATTGACAAAGCGGAGAAGGTAGAATCTTCAAGTTTTGATGGTATAGTTCATCATGATGAAGTTCCTCACACAAGTGTTCATGATGTTGTTATGTTTGATAATCATGGTGACGCCCAGAATCATGTATCGAATCAACATGTTGATGTTGATAATAACAATGATATTGTTATTGATGATCCTATTGCTCATGAAGTTGTGGACGAATCAAATATTCCGCTTTAAAGGTCCACAAGACAGCGGTTTCCTTCCTCCCGTTATTCACCCAATGAGTATGTGTTACTCACTGACGGGGGAGAACCTGAATGTTATGAAGAGGCCATGGAAAATGAGCACAAGAATCAATGGATTGAAGCCATGCAAGACGAGATGAAGTCTTTGCATGAGAACCACACTTATGAGTTGGTAAAATTGCCCAAGGGCATGAGAGCTTTGAAGAATAAGTGGGTGTTCAAAGTTAAAGTTGAAGAACACAACTTGAAGCCCAGGTACAAAGCTAGATTGGTTGTTAAGGGATTTAGTCAAAGGAAAGGTATTGACTTTGACGAAATATTTTCTCCTGTTGTGAAAATGTCCTCAATTCGCACAGTTCTAGGTTTGGCTGCTAGTCTTAATTTACGGATTGAATAGATGGATGTGAAGACGGCTTTCCTTCACGATGACCTAGAAGAAGAGATTTATATGGAACAACCTGAGGGCTTCAAAGTAGATAGTAAAGAAAATTCGGAAAAGGGCCTAAAATACCCTTGAAGTATTGAATATGGTACAAAATTACCCTCCATCCACCTATTGGCTCCAAAATGCCCTTCCCATCCACCTATTGGCTCCAAAATACCCTTGTCATCCACCTTTAGGTTTAAAATTGATCACTTTTTAAATTGTTTCAAAATTAAACTCTTTAAATATTTTTTAAAATACTTGGCGTTCAACTATTGATTATAATTTTAATTTATTAATATAATTTATAAACCAACCCACTACCCACTGATTACTAACTAAACCTCACTCAATTAATAATCCAATTCTAATATCAAAATCGTCATAAACACTACTAAAACACAATGAAATTATAGATTCCTGAAAATGACATCCAAAATTATTTGAGTCAGAATCGAAACCCCAATTAAATTTAGGTTGAGCCTCTTATTTAGGAGGACATTTTCTTTAAAAATTGAATTAGAAATTTATTATTAAAGGTAAATAAGTAATACATCCCGTATGCACTTTTTAAATATAATTTTATAATTATTATGATTTGTTTTAATACCTTAATATATTATTTTGAAAAAAAGTTACCTATGAAGTAACATCACATAATTGAGACGTAAGAATATATTAAGATGAACATAGTCAGACTTTTAAGTTTATCGGTGATTTTTATTATGTCACTTGAATGTATGATAATTTACTTCTATAATTTTTAAAAACACTCAATTGGCAGTAGCTTGCATTAATAATGTGATGGATTTATTAAGAGGAATTTAATTAGTAATTGATGGGTAATAAATTGATTTATAATTATACAAATAAGTTAAATTATAACAAATAGTTGATAAATTATACAAATAAGTTAAATTATAACAAATAGTTGATAAATAAGTTAAATTATATCAAATAGTTGAGCACCACGTATTTTTAAAAATATTTAAATAGTTTAAATATAAAACCGTTAAATAAGTGGTCAATTTTGAACCAAAAGGTGGATGACAAGGGTATTTTGGACCCGATAGGTGGGTGGGAAGGGTATTTTGGAGCCAATAGGTGGATGGAGGGTAATTTTGTACCAATTTCAATACTTTAAGGGTATTTTAGGCCCTTTTCCGAAGAAAATTTTGTATGCAAACTCAATAAGAGTCTCTATGGCCTAAAACAAGCTCCCAGACAGTGGTACAAAAAGTTTGAATCTGTTATGGGGGAGCAAGGCTATAAGAAGACTTCTTCAGATCATTGCGTATTTGTACAAAAATTTTCTGACAATGATTTTATCATCATTTTGTTGTAAGTGGATGATATGTTGATTGTGGGCAAGAATACTTCCAAGATTGACGAGCTAAAGAAAGAGTTGTGTAAGTCTTTTTCTATGAAAGACTTGGGTCATGCCAAGCAATTTTGGGCATGAGAATTACTCGTCTTAGAGATAAAAGGAAGATCTATTTGTCCCAGAAGAAGTACATTGAACGCGTACTGGAGCGCTTCAATATGAAGAATGCTAAGCCTGTTAGTATACCCCTTGCTGGTCATATGAAGTTGAGTAAGAAGATGTGTCCTACAACTAGGGAAGAAAAAGAGAACATGGCCAAAGTTCCATATTCCTCCGTCGTCGGAAGTCTAATGTATGCAATGGTGTGCACTAGACCTGATATTGCTCACGCAGTTGGTGTTGTCAGTAGATTTCTCAAAAATCCAGGAAAAGAGCATTGGGAAGCTGTGAAATGGATACTCAGGTATCTTAGAGGAAGCTCAGATGAATGCTTGTGTTTTGGAGCATCAAATCCAATCTTGAAAGGCTATACAAATTCTGATATGGCAGGTGACCTTGATAACAGAAAATCCACTACTGGATATTTGTTACTTTTTCAGGGGGAGCTATATCATGGCAGTCAAAGTTGCAGAAGTGTGTTGCACTATCTACAACTGAAGCTGAGTATATTGCGGCTACTGAAGCCGGCAAGGAGATGATATGGCTAAAGTGATTTCTTCAAGAGCTTGGTTTGAATCAGATGGAGTATATTGTCATTGTGACAGCCAAAGTGCAATAGACTTGAGCAAGAACTCCATGTACCATGCAAGAATAAAACACATTGACGTCAGATATCGTTGGATTCGTGAGAAAGTGGAGAATGAATCATTTCACGTCAAAAAGATTCACACAAGTGAAAATCCTGCAGATATGCTGACCAAGATGATACCGAAAGACAAGTTCGAGTTATGCAAAGAACTTGTGGGTATGAGCTCTCTCTAAAGAAGTTGAAGATACCTTCTTCCAGTAAATGGGACTGGAGGGGGAGATTTGTTGAATCCATCCCATTGTTTTAGTCAACTTTAGCTATTCAATTGGTACAAGCAATTGTTAAAAAGGAATAGTAATTGGAGTTGAAAAGAAAAGATTTGGTAGTTGGCAAATTGGTAAGATTTGCAACCATTCTTGACTTTGCTATGTTTACATATGTCATTAGTGACATAGGCATGGTTTTATCCTTCTATAAATAGAGCATTCTTGCTCATTTGTAGAACACACCAAGTTAGAGAGAAAAGCCATTTTGAGAGCAAAGTGAGGTATTCCATAGACCATACAAGAAAATAGTCTGTGAAGAAAAATAGAGTGTGAGCGATATTTTAGTAAGACGGAAACCAAAAGAGTGTTGTTCCTTTTGAGTGTGTAGTAGTCACTTTGAGTGTTGTATTCGTGACTACACAGTGTAAAATTTCTTACTGTAGTAATATCAATTGCTCCTCTTGGCCCGTGGTTTTTTCCCTTATTCAGAAGGGTTTCCACGTAAAATTCTTGGTGTCGTTATTTTCTCATTTTATTTCCGTTACTTTTACCATATATACTTTTGTGCTTGTCCGCGTTTTCCCAACTTAATTATAAGTTTTTTTTTAGTAAATCTAATCTAAAAACTTAACAAAATCAACGACAAGCCAATTTTGCCCAATCCTAAAAATGTCATTAGAAGTAATCGGAAATCATATATCATAAATAAAAGTGCTTGCATAAAAATAATATACAAAGTAAAGCAATTTATCTAGAGTCAAGAATACAAATAGTACATGTGGACATAACATACCATTTGCTACAATAACTATGCAATATAGATGATCTAAACTAGGTACTTCAAGCTATCCAACTATGCTTTACCACTTGTACTAATTATATGTTTCAAATGCACATAAACCACACATATAACATGCTTTTATGAAAAAATAAGTTAACTAAGAGCTAAAGCCTCACTTGCTTAGAATTCGACAGTGCAAACTTTACTTGAATCGCAAAAATTAACTCAACCAAACTATGATAATCTCACTATATATATCAATAACCAATCCAAATTAGTCTAGGTAACACATGAATCCTATAATTTAGGATGCATCGCGGTCAAAGTCAACTCTTAGTCACCTAAAGCTAGCCCCTCCGGTCAACTAATTAACAACACAAAATTAATTATGTGGACGCATTACCAATAAGATAATGAATTCAATACTATAGACAAAACGCTATTATGATATCAAATTCTAAGTCAAATCGATGATTTTCATTTCTTGGATCGAAGTAGTTAGGGAAAATATTTCATACAAGAATTGATGAGATATTGTACTATAGTTCATACCCTTTTTCAAAACATGCCAAATGATCTAGTCTAGAAGAAAATAGGTATAGTGATCCATAAACCTTCTACCAATTTAAAGTGCAAAACAATATGTCTTGATTTTGTGTAACAATTTTAATTGAATTGATATGTGCCATCTAAGATAATATCTAATTGGCTCTTTCTAATTGGACAGTATAAATAATTGACAACAATAAGTTGATACCCAAGGAGAAAATGTCATTTTCCTATGTTTGTTAGGTTGGGTAGAAAATTATGAAATGCAACACTAGGACTAAGTCAATAGTATTTGTGTCTTTAGACAAAGCATGAAATTATTTTGTTCTTCTTTTTTTGCTTTTATTTTGTCTTCTCAACTTTGACAAATTGAACCTCCAAATAGCTAAAAGTTCACTTGCAAGCTGGTTGAATTAATATTTAAGTTTCTATGATTCTCCCAGATAGCCACAACAAACATAGAACATGACAATAACTTTGGCAATCTTGACAAAAAAAAAAACAGCAAAATTAGGTTACCTTGTGACTCGTTTGTACCTTTTTTTCCTATCATCTTCCTTGTGCACCATACTTTCTCACTATGTCCAAAATAAATGTGGCCCACAGTGGCGGCATTAGAATTTTCAATAAGGGTTTACCGTCTAAAAAAATAGACACATGAAGTAGTCGAAGGTGTACGACATCTACTATATATACCTAAAGAATTATTTTAACCATGTATAAATCATATAATTTTTCCGTCGAAGAGAGTTCGGATGAACCCCTTCGTTGTAAGGTGGCTCCACCACTGGGCCCCAAGGTCGATGTAGGGTTGATGGTATGATGCGTAGCTTCGATAAAAAATTTGTATATTTATTTTAAAATTTTATTTATTATTTATGAATTATTAATTCTGAACTCAGTAACTCAAAATAAATACTCCCAATAAATTGTTTACAATTTGTGTAATCAAAATCAGAAATTACTGATTGTAATTAATTGTTCAGAAACACGAAGTAACTGAAATTTATAGAACCAATAAGCGAGATGAACAAAAATTTATTTCACAAAATACTTAAATCAGTAAAAACGTACCAGAATCTGAAATAACCTTTTAATTTGGAAGAAGATCAAAGCCACTAAACTCAGTGTCCCCTTAAGGAATTATTCCCCTCTAGTATCCGAGGTTTGATTTGGAATATAACCTCCCAGGATAAAATGATCTTAATCAGTAGAGTGTAGTTACCGAAAACTCTACTGTCAGCGAATCAATGCACAACAGAAAAGTACACGAAGAAAAATGTGTTTAGAAGAAGAAGAGGAAGATCAGAAAATTCATTTAAGAAATATTCCGAAGAATGAGTGGTATTTATAGGCAAGAAGAATATGTTCTGAAAGGTTGCAACCTTTCAGAATTAACACGACCATTAATGAAAGTTTGCGACCTTTCAAATGGTACTGACTGTTCCTGAAAGTTGCAACCTTTCAGAACAGTCATGGCGGGAAATTTAAATAAAACGGGAAAGTTCAAATAAAACGGGTCACGCGCAGATCCGAGTCGGGTCGGGTCAACTAAAAAGTTAAAATATGTCGGTTAATTATAACTTCTGTTACCAACTAATTAATTAAAAATATTTTTGGCCATTTAATTAATTAAATAAATAATTAAGACAAACTTTGTCCAAAAATAATCTCTCAATCATTTGCCGAAACACGCGACGACAACAACAACACAAGGGGTTCCCTCTTTCCAACCCTTTTAACAATTAATAAGAGTGTTTATGTATTTAAACTCTTCTATTTTTCTTTCCATCACGTATGAGGGACAAATGTCTTTTCATTAAAGCATAAGAGGACTTTTCAATTTCTTAACTTTTCAAATTCATCTCGTTTCCTCTATTTCCCATCAATTCTTGCTACATACCCAACATAAATTTATAATGTTGGATTGCCTTTGATTTCACCATCTATATATAAACGATTCGAATGTGATTGATTTGTATTTAATTCTAACTTCTTAAAAATACGATTTTATTTAGAATTATTAGGTTCAAAAATGGATATATACACACGTAGGCATACACATATATAGAGGAAGTGGATAGTGGGCTCAATCAAACCTGCTGCTAAAATTACTTTTAGGTTCTCCTTTGAATAAGTTATACGATAAATTGATATTTTAAAATATATTTTATTAAGTTTAGTAACTTTTATAATAATTTTATACTTCTTACATATGAATTATCTTCTCTTTTTTTTCCCCAGCTTTTCACCTTTTTTCGTTGATTAAAAAAAAAAACTAATTCGTTAGTAATAAAGAAAGAAAAAGTGATCCATTCTCATAGAAAGTTCATTATTTCAATTTATTCTTTGTCACATGTTTTAAAAAATTGAGTTTTATTTACAATAGAACTCAATTTTTCGATAATTTTAAAGATTCACTTATCTATTGTTTTTTTTTAATCGTCTTCGTTTGAATATGGCTACTAAATATATTAATGACCCTTCATATCAAATACACATCTTGAAACGATTAGTAAATTATAAGAATATGGCTTCTTAACCAAATAAAAAATAAAATAACATTTACATTCTAGAGTTTTTATTTTTCTTCTATGCAAAATTTTAATTATTATAGTAAAAAATATAAGATATTTTTACTGGCGATGATGTTTCATATGCTATATGTTAAGAAGTTTCACATTGGTAGAAAGATGAAAAATTAATCTTCTTATATGACTTGGACAAACAATAAATATTATGTATTTTATAAGTTATTTTTATGTATTTTCAAATGATAAATATTACTTCATTTCATTTTGTGTGTCATTTTTTCCCACACAAATTCATTAAATAAATTAGAATGACAATATTATTACGTTGAATACATTTTATCTTCTTGTTATCACTAATTAAGACACATTTTTATAATATTATACGTCTCTTGACAAGTTTAAGCATACAATTTTTTTTAAAAAAAAACATTTTTTCAATTTTTAATTTCATATTCAATCCGACTAAATACCACATAAATTAAAATTAAAAGAGGGTACTTAATAACAAAAAAAAATTACTTTTACGCGTAAACATAGACATATAATGCACTTGATCAAATTCATTATTACAATTAAATATATTCAATAAATAATCATAAAATACTACACATAGTTACTTTATGTTTTTTTTTTTCCAATTCAGTGTTCAGTATTCATATTAGAACCTGATTAAATTCGAATTCGTACTGCAAAGTCTCATATTGAGGGGTAAAACGCTTCCTGACAAATGCAACTCCGTACACAACAGACTCAAACCTGGGACTTCTTGATTAAGAACGAAAAAGTAGTTACCACTCCTCCACAGCCCTCGTTGATTAGTTACTTTACGTTCAAGTGGTGTATATGTTAGCTAGTTTAGCAATGACAAAAGCTATGTATCGTGTTGTATGGATGACCAAGTTTTGAAGAAACCAGTTGGTAGACCAATATATCCAACAATAAGTGTTTAATTTTTGGTAGACAAGTCCATTTTTCCAATATAAATAGTGGGGAGGAAAAATCATAAATTCTCTAGATGAGCTATGGCCCTAGATACATATACATAATTAATTCTAGTATTGTCAGATCTATATATATGATGTCCAATTGGCCATAATGTAAAATAATGAGGCTTTGATTATTTTTCCAACTACCCATTCTTCATCAATATGTACCAAACTTATATTAATTATATTTAGTGTAACTTATATAAATATATATATGTGCTACATATATAGTTATATATTTTTGGTTACACCTTCTGAAAATTTTTACTCTAATAAATGATGACTGAGAACAGAGTCAATTGTCAGTACTAAATCTATGTCCTATATCCCCATCCATAAACAAAGAACATAGATAAAAATCACTTTATCAAAAATATTTTTTAGCTGTAATTAATTAACGGTAATAATTTAATTGTCAATTGAATATGTACTTTTAGCAGCAAATGATACTTTTTACATACATTGCTAAAGCCTTTATGGCAATTAACTATCTAATGTCGATAGAGACTTTAACAATCTTTCTTAATGTGTATTTTCATTATCGCTAAAATTAAAGGTGTTTTTTGCTGTAGTAAATTGGATTGTTTTAAGTACGTTTACACAATTTTATCATCCTAAAGCTATTTAGAAGACTTATTACCTTACGAGTCGTTTAGTGGATATATAGTTAGAATTATATATGTGTTAATAGTGTAAGGATAAAATATCAAAGAATTTATGTGTTGTTTAAGTAAGTTTTAGTTATGGAGGGTGAGTTATTTATGTTTTAATTATTTCATCTTCTATTAGTATAAAATTTCCTCATGTAATAGTTATGCAAGTTTCTGATTTACAAATCAAATATCATGTTTAATTTTATATATGAATAACTTATCTTTTAAATAATTATCAAACTTAATATTATAAAATTATTTATACATATATCTGATACATGCATAACGTACCTTCAAGCTAACTGCCAAACCAGATATCTATATGTGACACCAAATCAAATTCAAAGTCAATCAGATCAAGGCATGGGTGAAATTATATGGCATTATATACAAGTCAAATGAAACTTAATGGTTCAATGAACCCATAATTTTTCAATTTTGTCACTAAATTTTATTTAAATATTTAAATTATAATAACTTGTTTCGATTAAACATCTGAATATATAATAAAATATTTTTATTAGCACTTCTAACTCAAATTAAAGGAATCAAAACTTCCATGTATTAAAGTGATACCCCACTCAATAATATCCATTTCATATTCAATTTGATTTAGATGCTAATAAACTCAAGCAAACCAATTTCTTCTTGTATAACACGAGATCGTGTATTAGGTGAACATATATATTTTCCACGAAAAATGATTTTTTAGAAAATATATTTTTATAAAAATATGTGAATCTCTTATTTATTTTTTAATATTTAGTAAGTAAATCAGAAAATATATTATCCGAAAAGTATTAATATATTACCTAGCAAAACTTTATGGAAACGGGTAGGGATGAGGACTGGGGCTTCCGCCTTCGGGCCAGGGTGGTATGGTGAAGGGATGAGGATTGAGACTTGAGTGGGTCGGGAGGAGATAATAATTAAACGTATTAATTTATTAAATCAAGACAAAATTAATTATTTATTATTTTATTTTATTTTATTTATTCTTATCATAGTTACATTTTTTTTTTCAAACAAGTGAATACAAGATAAATTAGTAAAATTATTTATCTTTTTATATTTTTAAGTAAAAATGAACAATTAATATATTATTCAAGAAGTATTTTTCATCCCAATCATGAAGTTCTTACATATTTCAAGATTTTCAAACTTCTACATAAAAATAAATAAAATAGTATTATAAAAACACAAACAAAATAAAATTAGAATTTGTAACTGGATTGCTGGCCACCTTTTGACAACGAAAACTTTGACCAACCACCTATATTATGTGAATCATACGTAAAAATACAAAAATAAAATAAAAATTAGCACACATTATTGTCCTTTTCAAACTAATCATACTATTTAAATTATATTAAAATCAACTTCTTGATTTCCAAAACACAAATACGTGCTTAAGTTTAACATGATTCTCTTAAGAATAAAGTATTTAATTAATAGAATGCGTAGACCAAAGAGTTTAAAATTATTCTCTACATAATATTAAACTCAACACGTGTAATTTCTATCCAAAAATATAAATAAATTAGAATATTACCTTGTGGTGTATAATGTTTTTATTTCCGTTGGTGACGTTTGCCTCAAGTTATTATATTGAGATTTCTTATATATAAAATAAAAAAATAAAAAAATTGGATGTCCTATATACCACAAGAATAAATTTAGTTTGTATATTTAATTTAAGTAAACTACTATAATTATGTATGTTCAAATCAAATTGCATCACTGCATTTAAAGAGTAATTAAGAGAAAATAACAATATCGTATACGTAAGCTTTCCCCAATAAAAGCGCGACAAGTGTTTCGATTCACTAATAACTTGATTAGTGTTGATGCTATAAGAATTAAGAGGCTAAGATTATAAGCGGATCAAATTGACTTATAAGTACTTTTTTCTTTATCTAATTATTAAAGTTTTTATTATTCATTAAAGGTTATAATTAAATTGATCGATCGTCTCCAGCTTATTGTTTTTCAATTTATAAACGCTAATATAATCAAGATATTTACTATCTTATCCTTAATTTTTGTTTAGCTCTAAAAAACAAAAACACTAACTTCCTCTCCATCCCATCAATCATCCTTCTCCTTGCCAAGCAGGGGGCGGACCCATATAGAGTCCGCTTGGTGCTCGAGCATTTATTAACTTCGTCTTGAAATATATATATATATATATATATATATATATATGTAGAAATTAAGAGGTAACATAGAGCACCTAATAAACAGATGATTTGACTGGTCTACTATCTTTTAACTGAGTTCTTAAGACGTAAAGTGGTTATTGAGCCAGTGTTCAAATTTCACTGTTAACCGCCATTTTTGAGCATCTATAAACTTAAAATCCTAGATCCGTCACTGTACGCTGTCAAAATATGTTTAAATTTACAAGTCTTATAAAACAAATTAAGGATATTTTATGCATTTTATAAAAAAAATAATTTACCAAATACATGCAACAATCGATCGTCAATTTCAACATTTTTATTCAGTTACATAATTATTTATTTAAAAAATTAAATATTACACTTAAAAATACTCATCAACCCATAATATACCGTTACTATTTACTATCAACTAATTCAAACGAATTCTAAGTTAGTTGAAATAAAGTTGATTAAAAAAGTCGTTATCAAAGTATAGACTAAATCACATGCCACATTTTCCCCCATTAATTGTGGAATCTTATACTAATATTTTGTCATTTCACACACACATTATGTCATTTCTGCCTATTAATTAGGGTCCAATATCCATCTTAAGCCATCAACAACAATGCTTTCGATTGGATTGCCGTACGATATTTATGAATTTTTTTGCCCAAATTTTTTTTTTGGCACATTGACTATGATTTTTGTTGGTTTGAAATTATCTAACAAGAAATTAAATGAGACAAGATAGTTATTGCTTAATAAATAAATTTGATCTAGAAGTAGCAATTACCTAACTTGGTCATTAATTGATTGCCCTAATTTTTAATTATTTCATCTTGCTAAATTGATTTCGAGTTAGAGCTTATTTGAATTGATTTTTTACGTATAAGTCAAAAGTCATAAACTGGAAATTCTGTTTACGATTTTTGATTTATTTTTGTCATTTTTAGATTAAAATTAATTATACTTAAAACTACTTCAAATAGGTCAATTCTAATGGCCTCTTAAGCCATTTAATATTGAGTGAGTTGTTAAGATATTGATGACTATAGCTAGATCAATCGCCAGCACACTACATAAAAATGAGATTTAGCGGCAATTAATTAGCAATTGTTGCTAATAAATTTTTAGCGACAATTATCACTCTTTGCACATGTCTCTATAGGCTTTAGCAACATTGGATCTAATGACACTTAACTAGTGTCAGTAAAGATTTTAGCACTCTTTATTAATGTGTTTATTTAATATCGCTAAAAAATATTTTTATTATAATGTCAAATCTAATATAATTTACCAATTGAAATTACACCCAGGTAAAGAAAGTGTTAAAAACAAGCACTAACAACAATGCACGATAAGGTAAAAACGAAAGAATATCCAGGTTTAAATTTTTCCTTCTATTTGACCTAAGAGAAGATCTCAAATACAAATTTAATTTTATTTTTATACTAAATCAAATCAAGTCATAATTAAATTTCTTTTTCTGATTTGATTCGAATTATCAATTTGATATGATTTATCGATTTTCCTTGTACATCTTGATAAGGTCGATACTATTAAAAAAAAAGGAGTATAAAGACTTATCTTTCCCATTTTTCGAAAAGGAAGAAGTATTTATATTTTAGGTAACTTAAAATCTTTTTTCTTTTATGCAACAAGGCATTATCGAATTTTAGATGTAGTTAATATCAACAAACAAATTTTGAAAATGAAATATAAATAACTGAAAAATTAAGAATTATGTTAAAAATAAAATTGAAAATTAGATCTAACACCATGATTAAAATGTTAATAATCATTAAACAATAAAATCATGACATCGTGTCACTAAATCTTGGGTCACGGTGTACTATTAATAATTGTTCTCATAATATTCCATTATAATTACTATCTCTATTAACTTTTAATTGTCATAATTTTTCTTTTTAGAGTCAACAATAGTATTTTTTATTAACATTTTATGATATATTTTTTCATCATATTGATATGTAAAAAATTGAAATTTATAATACTTTACGTATAGTTTTTGAATATCTAAATTTCATATTTAATAAATCGAATTGAATTAATCTAATTCATATTAAAAATTAGTTAAATTAACTTTCGAAAACCATAATATGACAATTAAAAATGACATAGAATAGATATTTTACATCCTATACGTTCTTCAATTTTAGGCACCTCTTGATAATTAAAATTATGACCAACCAACTACGTGTATGATGTATACTAGTTCAACAAAAATTAAAAAAAAAAACAGCCTATATACATTGTTTTTGTCGACCAAATGAATACTATTTAAGAACTAACTAACCTAATAAATTATACTTATAAACTCAAGCACTTGATTTCCAAAACATTATTACGTGCATAGCACATCTTGGTTTATAATTAATATAAATTCATTGTCTAAATAAAATTAAACACTAACACATGAAATAATCATTAAAGTATACAAGATGACCTTAATATATATAGTATCAAAATATCTAGAGCGTTATACATATTAGAATGCATGATAGATAAACAATTAAATGTCTACAATTTTTTCTATGTTCTAAATTTTATATGTAAGAACAAATGTTTTTAAAAGTCAAAGCAAAACAAACTGAAAAATGCATTGGTAAACTTTATTTTCTACTATTTAGAGAACCAATCAAGAGAAAATATGACTATTTGATTTAGGCCAAAGAATGAAAGATATCATGTTCTATGTCCTATTTTATTATTTGGCAAATTATATAAAATTTTTTTTGTAAAATTATGATTTTCACAATTTTAATAATTAAGTATGTTTGACTTATGCTAGTAAAATTCAAAGAACTTCAATAAATTGTAGAACACCATTGTATTGTTCTTTGAATTCCACTTAATAATCATTTAAATTTAAATAGCATTTACTAAAATAGTTCCATTTTTTAGTTGAGAGTATATATGTGTCAATTTGATTGAATCAATAAAACCTTTAAAACAAAAACATAAAACTCTAATTAAGTAGATACTATAAGAACAAAAACAACAAAAAGGAGATATAAATTATATTTGATTAAAAATATGAAACAACCGTCTATCTTTTTTATTTATTTATTGTAGAAATAGTACCCACAAATTATATTATTACATTGTATGAAAAATATCTAGATATAAATAACAAAATAACAAGTGGAATTGGTCATTAGTCGGTTAACAATATGTTATATGAAATTCTTGTATTTGTAGTGTGAAGAAGTTTGCTTCATTATTAGTATAATCTTTTAAATAGTAGTAACTAATATATAATTTTTTTGATACAAGTGTTAGAAATATCTATTTATCTACTAGGTCCAAAATTTTGTATAATATAAAGTTAATTAAATGATGACATAATATATTAAAAATACCTATAACTTTATTTCAACTAATTATTACTTTCTCTGTTCCATTTCGAATTTTAAAAGTCAACAAAAGTTTATTATTAATTATCGTGTAGTTTAAAAATATATGAATTTCGATTAAACTTAAACTGTTTGACTCTCAAAACATAAAACGTGTCATATAAATTTGGACAAAGGAAATATGTCTTTCAATTTTGAGTGTACGTGAGTAAACAATAAAATTTTGTATAAATTGAACTGATTTCACTTCACATTCATCCTAAAAAGTGTCCTACATGAAAATTTTATTTTCTATGTGAATTATGATGTCCAGCGTGTATTATATGTATGTATTTATATAATTTAAAAAAAAATTTAAACATCTAATTATATACCATCAAAACTAAAAAAATGTAAATATTAATTGAAAAGCGGTAAATTAAAATGATATATTTATATATTATGTTTTAAACGAATAATAAAATAAAGTTAGTTAAAATGTGTGTGTGTTAATGGAATTAAAAATGTATATATATAAAATAAATATAATAGGCAGCCAAACAGATTTCATAATGCTGAGCTGGCGTCTGTTAAGAGTGTGTGGGGTCCATTTTAAGTTTAAAAGCCGGTGGTTTTGGCTGTGTTGGACCCACCTATCAATTTCTCGGCGCCACCTGTCCTTTTTAGCCGTCCAATTGGGTAATTTCACCACGTGGCATGTTCTCTTTGGTTTCTGCGTCAATCACGCGACGGTTGAGAACGTGTCATACCACGCGCGTATTACGGTGAATGTGTGACACGATGTCGTCATAATAACTGTTGAAACTGTAGTAACGTCAGTGGTCTCTGTGTGTACAACAGAAATTGAGAAAATCAAACCTAAACTTAAAATTCAACTAATTGGCGTGTTATTTGGTTTTGATATTTTCAATTTATTATAATAATAATATACTTCGTGAAATTCCACTTCAATATTTTTTTATTTAAAGAGATGATAATTTTACTAATCTTTCATCGAAGAGGTTTCGACATACTTCTTAACCTTATCGAGCTTTGTCTTTGATATGCAAAAGTCGCAAACCTTACTTTCAATGGTGTAGTAAGGAATTTCAGGATGTCCAAAATTTTAATAATAAACTCCTTTTAAAAGAAAACGACTGAAAACATAATTTAAATATATTATTAAAATTGTACTCGACGATGTTATTATATGAGAACGAGAAGGAAAAACAAAGAAAATTATTAAGATTTTATTTTTAATAATATCATGATATAATTTGGATAAATGAATTACTTATTTATAGAGAAAGAAAACTTTATTGCATAAGAAAAAGATATTAAAATTTAAGAAAGTTTTATTCCACAAGAAAAAATGAATTAAAATTAAAGAAAATCAAGGAAAAAGTATTACATTTAAAGGAATTTTGATACTATTAACCACCACCAAGCTACTAAACTTTTAAGTTAAAATTAGACATGTTTATTTACTTGATTGAATTCAAGAAGTCAAAATAATTACAGAAAAAAGAGAACACCCCTATTTAATATATAACCTATGTGGCTCCGCCCCTGCTTTCTCCAACCTCCCCTCTATAGGTAGGTTGATTATTTCGAAAAGATAGTCGATAGAGGAGATTGGTTATTCCGAAAAGATAGTCAGTTCAAAACAAATTTGATGTTTTAAATTAAGAAAACTCCACATATAATGTGAATATACACATAAGTTCTATACTTTTTCTTTTGAAAACTTTTTTTCATATTAAATGATCGGCTGTAATGTGATTGCCCGACTACTTGTCAAATATCATGAAAATATTTCAATATTTTTTATAAGGCAGATCTAGGGTTGTCAGGGTGTTCATCTAAAATCTCCCTGACTTGTACATATATTATGATGTTTTAATGTATAACTATAGAAGATTACAGATCTACTGAACACATGATTAGCATAGTTTACGAAACTCAATGTTCACCTTAGGTTTTAAGATTTAACTAAATCTAGTTCTTTTTTTTTTTCATTTTATACCTGAACAATCAAACAAACAGACTTTCAGGCACACTTACTATTAAACTCGCATCCGATGTCGATGTCCGTCTATATGGTGAAAGCAATGAGGAATCTCGAGTCAGTTTCTCTATGCAGAAGTGACAATCGACGAAAAAGAATGAAACCTTTATTATCTTTTAAGGTATTCAAAGTACTACTTTACATATGTCATAAACAATTTGCACCCTCTCCACTACTGTACTGTATAATGATTGTGTAAAATATTTGTAAAGAAATGGAAGTAATAAGCCGGAAATTGATTTAGAGTTTCACTCACTCTTTCTTTACATCTGATCACAAGGGATATGACCAAAAATATCAGGACATGCATCCCACTTGCCCTTCTCCCTTGCCTCCCAATAACCACCAATGTAGTTGTAACTATCACCCCCTTTCTCTTTTGCAAACCACTGCGGCTTCCAACCCCTTTCTTGCATTTTCCGAGCCTGTATGCAAATAAACAATCAATAACTTCCACCTACTCAACTAGGAAATCTAATGCTTTTTAGCTACGTTGATTGGACTCTCCAAAAATGTTGCTCAGATACTTCAAAAGAACACTATTTTTGGAGGATCCGACATGCACCCGTTGAATATGTACCAACTGTTTTCGCAGAGTAAAGAGGAGGTTTGAGATATAGCATGCAAATCATCTCCTCCTTTAATGGCTACTTCATTTAAAGTACCTGAGTTGCTTGGAATTCTACGCGGATTATTCAAGAGAATTTTGTGTGAAAATCTGAAGCAACAATGCGGCTAGGGCAGGAAACAAACTGCAATACGGTTCTCTTCTCAAAAGTAAAATCAACAAACAAGGACAGACGAATCTCCTCTCATTTCCTTCATGACCTCGACTTTTAACCAGAATAAATAAAAGGGCTGTAAAGATTACCTGTCGTTGCCGTTCCTCAAGACGCAGCTTTTCTGAATTAGCCCTGTCATACTCACCATTCTCCAAGCACCTCTGATCAGGTCTAAGTCTAGAATCTGTTGGTGGCAGCTTGTCCTATAAATGAAGTGATATTAAAACCAAGGTCATCCAGGACTACAATGAATGTGTGAAGAATCGATATAAAGTTTTCTACTGAGGGTAAGAGAAAATGATATTTGCAGATACTTCATATCACTACTGCTTTTCATTCGAACATAATAAATCAACACATACCTTTAGTCCAGGTATGAGCTCATTCATTGTAATTGCGAACCGTGTCAGATTATATCTAGTAGGATCTTTGGGAGGTTTGCTCCGCTTCCATAGCAAATGAGCCTCAGAGAGAGAATCAAATCCTTTTCCTGAGGAGAAATCCCCATTCACATAATGCATACTCTCATCCCACTTCCCAAATAATGTAGCTACTGTCTTCCCACTCCTGTCTTGAACTATTCCCTGAACCTGCAAAAAGGAAATTCAGGAAGCAACATGCTCAGTCTGAAGCAAGACACTACCCAGATTTTTACAATAAATGATTTCTCCAAAAAAAGAGGAAAACATCCCGAATTCCAATCACATAAAAATTGCACTATCACGGAACTGACGAAGACATCGAATACAAGGTGGAGATGCAACTGGGATCCAAGTACTTTCCCTACAGTTCCTTTAAAAAGATCATCTCACATAAGTTCTTTTTTCTCTCCTCCCCTCTGTTGGTAAACAACATATTGGTTATTTCCAACTCTAGCTTTGAAAAAATAATTTGTGCATTGTGAACATTGAAATAGTTTCAGCTTTCCCCTACAGGCTTAATTTATGAAATCAGCATATACATCATAGCATTTTTGTGCTAGCACATCCTTCTACAAAATGTTAATAATTCAACAACCACAGGGTTTAGTACCCAAAGGGAATTTAACAAGGAAAATTTTGCACCAACAAGCACGAAATCTGAATGAAACCACTTTTTATTATCAGATTTGACTCCAAAGACACATGAATTGCACCTAGACAAAATATGCTTGTCATCTCAGCTTTCCTGTGGCATACCCAGTTCACAATAACCTCAAGCTAAATAGAATTGTTCACTCTATACGAACAGCATGTATTCTGCAATAACCGTTCCGTTCTCATATTAGTCTAATGCAGACTTCAACAAGTGGAAGCATTCAAAGATCGGGGTTTCTTGCATTTTCATGAAGGATATTGAGAATAGAGAGAGACCTGATGTGGATTCCGGTCTATTATTGATTGCTCCTTGAATTTCAGCTTACAAGAGTAATTACGATTTCCTTGTATGCGCATTGTACCATAGTGATCGCAATATAGTTTCCCCAAAATCAGATTGTATATCGATGTAGTTACCTTTTATAAGAAAATTCACACGAAAAAAAGAAAATATTAACTCATAAGAAATGATCAAAAGAAGGATAAATATTCAAGTGTCCTTACACAAATATACCTTGCTCCACTGAAAGATTTCCCCATCATCAAATTCAAGAGTTAATATACCAACAGGATCCAACTGGATTGAGCGACCCCAAAATTTGCTTTTCAAATTGCTATCTCCCCAGAATTTCCATCCTGTACCCTCACAATGGCATGCTATTATCATGGGATGATGACTTACCTAAACAAGGAGATAGATACATCAGACATCAGCGACATGCTTGCAAGCAGCCTTGAAAACATTTTAAGCTACAGACTCTTGCTTGAGATTAATTATCACCCAAAAATGGAGTCACTGGGAACGCCCGCTTTGACTCCCCTATTCTCCCAAATCTTTCTCTCATGACCTCTCAACTCAAGACTGACAAAAGATACTTCTTAGTGACCACTTACCACAAAGAACTTCCAGTTACACAATGGCATCAAGAAATCACAAGCATGAGAAAGACTGGAAAAATAAAAGGCGTAAATAGAGACACAGTGATTCTGTAGAACAACAGTTCCATGACAAGTTGGAAGCTCGTAATGATCATTCATCTGTATATCCCTGCCATATTCCTCAGAAACTACAGAAGAGCGAAGACTACTCCAAAGAGCAAAAAAGTAATGACACCTTTTCTGAGAAAAACCGAAGGCCTTTATCTGGATACTCAGCCTCATAAGTCTCCCCTAATAACGGATTGAATGGTTTGCAAATCCTTCCTTCAGTAGAAGCATATGCAGATACGGCAAATGCTGCTACGTTAAGAATCCTCATAAGGTTGTCACCCTACAGTAAGATAGAATTGAAATCAGAACTTCATGGATAGAGAAAAATGGCTAGCATAAAATGATAATGCGGACAAAGGGAAATTTTGTTAAAGAAAAGAATAATGATGAAGTATCTTTTCCTTTATTTTTGAGTTTTGACAACCACCAATTAGGATTAACGTTGAAAACACAGGCTCATATTGCAGACACAAGGATGAGGACAATGACACCTTGAAAACTGGTAAAAAGTTCTATTCTGCCAACTAAGTAGAAAGATGAAGAGAAAAGTGACGATCATTAGTGTTGCCAGATAAAAACAACTGAAACTGAGTCACTCAATTATAAGCATCAATATGGTTCAGATAGCATGATAGCTGTGTGAACACACCATCCAAAGAGCAAACTGCAATTGCTGCAAAGACATCTACTGATAGACCAGAACTGAAGGCACAAGTCTGTAAACTCACTTATGAGTACAGGGAATTTAAGAAAATACCAATTTGTCAAGCCGGAGACCATGCAATGATCATGCTTGCATTTGTAGAAACGAAAAGGTCAATCAGTTCATCCAATGAAAAATAAAAAAGAGGCAACAGAGGCCCCGTAAAAGAAAAGGAGGAAATGCCATATCGTGAAAATCCTAGTGTCAGATGTGACAAATCACCACCAACTAAGCTTTTCAAAGATATTGCAGTCATCCCCATACTCGTTTCAGAGTCAATTATGTCCATGGAAAAAGATATCTGAAGGTTCGAATAGATTATTCATAAGCTTAGGGAGCCGTGCATACTAATTGTTTCATGTACATGAACAAACATGGTCTTTGCAGATAAAAAAAACATATCAATCAATCACCTATACCTCGATCCAAACAAGGCTGGATTAGTTCACACGAATCTTCTATTACGTTTCTGTTTTGAAAATACTTAAAAAGGAAAAGGGTCAATGCATTCAAACAGATAGAGAAAGAGAAGATCCAGTGATTTGGTTGGGGGGGGGGGAAGAAAAGTAGATTACTATGAACCACTTTGAATCGAAAATCAAAACGGATGACAAACGTCTAACAGAATATAAACTAGATAGGTAGGTGGTACCCAGTGGATAAATAGGCTTGAACTAGAGAAATTCTGCCATTACACTGTTATTGCAGAGCTTAATACGATAATAATACCAAAAGGATGTGACCTGAGCACACGCAATGGAACTGTAGACAGTCAAGTTAAAAACAAGAACATCTGAAGCATCACAAAAAGGCTGGCTTCAAATACCCCAAGAAGCAGAGGGCCAAGGGAACATCCCCTACACACCCACCCATGATTATTTCATCCTTTTTTTCATTGCAGGGTGTTGAAAAGTAAAATTTAAGTGTCTTCAAACTTTAAAGCAAAGCCATAGAACCCAGTAAAGACGGCACAGAGATTTTGCACGCAGTTTTATAATATTAGCAGAAGAGATCATGACCAAAACTTGAATATTTTCAATCATTTAGCAAACCAAAATAGATAATATTATATGATATCTGTGCCATTTGGTTTATTTCAGCCAATTTATGATGAAGCGTCAGAGGTGACTAAGGAACCTATCTTGATTATCCTGCACATCACAAAAATGCCCCAAATATACGTGACACGGTGAAGAGCACTAGCTTTATTATTGGGCAAATTACTGTAGATAATTCTTACAAATCTATCCAAAAGGTGAAGGGAATTTGTCAGCTTACCCTTCTTCCCAATTCAGAAGCCCGATCAAGAAGGTATGAGTACTCCAAGTCTTCAAATGATTTTTGCAAAGAAGAAAGGGGTTCATTGAAGTAGACAGGGAGGCACACTTTCGTGAGATCCTTCCCAATATTGTCTTTGATCATCGACCATAAACTGACTCCTTTCTCTTTTTCAATGGGATTAGGCAATTTCTTACGACGCTTAACATAAGGAAACTTGGTTCCAGCAGATCTAATAATAGGATCGACACTTTCATCAGATGCATATGCATACAAATCATCATCATCCGATGAGAAAGATGATGTTCGAAAATCAGAACCACTGCTTTTAAAAGAGCTTGATGAAAGAAAATCTTTAGTGTCAAAGAAAGTATTCTCTTCATCATCAGTATCTTCCTCAGCAGCATCAACTCTTTCATTGTCATCCTCCGATTCACTTGCACTTGCTTCTGAAACAAACATCCAAAACAAACATCCAAGAGGATTTAAGGGTAATGATTACAATGGCGAACACAAAATGTATCCATGCCGAATACACCAAAATGATCCTCTTTGAGCTGCAGAAGTTCAATTCTAACAGATCAAAGAAACAAGACCAAATCACATAGGATATGGAACCCATCAAAATTGTTATTACTCCCTCCATTCATTTTGTATGTAAGTGTTTGACCATGCATTCAGTTCAAGAAAGAAAAGACTTTTGACAAATACCTAAAGTACCATAAAATGTGTGATCTTAACATGTCATGCCATTTCTATGGCTATGGCCTATAAGATCATGACATTAAGCATAAAATGGGAAGTTTCAAATATAGGAAGTTGTTTTACAGAATAGACTAAAAGGACAGTGTGTCATATAAATGGGAACAAACAGAGTAGCACTTTTAGAATATTGAAAACAAAGAAATCTTAAGACAACAAATATATGATAATCTCGAGTTATAACACCAACAACAGCCTACCCAGTGTAATCCCAAAGGTAGGGTGGATTGGCGGGGGAGGGGGATTTAGAGTGTACGTAGACCTTACACCTACCTCTTGGAAGTAAAGAGGTTGTTCCCGAAAGACCCCTAGCTAAGTAAACACATATCAAGGAACATACAGAAGTAAAGAAAATATAACATATAATAGAGGAAGCATTACATAGCATTCAAAGAAAAAGAAACAAACGACAGCAAAATAATGTGATAACCCTCACAAGAAACGAGTTAGTTATACCAATGGCAAAAGTTATTTCCATAGGTATATTTAGTTATATCAATGGCAATACTTTTGAACACTCTGTAACAAAGTAAAACAAAGAAAAAAAAAATTAGAGTCATACCACTGTATTTATCTTGCCTTAATTGAGCAGATGGTCCGACCTCTTTACACTGCCTTTGACTCTCATCAACCACAGTATTCTCTAAATCGACCTTTTCTGTCTGCAAAACAAAAATCAAGTACTTCATCACAAAGGGCAAAGAAAAGGAAGATAACAAATCAGATCTGGTCACACAAAATCAAAAGGACATGGAACCTCTTTTTTTTTGGCAAATAGTGTTCTGGTATTCTTCCTTTAACTGTCTTATTTTTAAAAAACAAAATTATAACGTGAAGTGGTTACTGACTTACCAGTGCTGGGTTGGTGGTTCTCAGACTTGTTGACGTCATTTTAGTGTTCCAATGTATATAAAACAGTATTTGTTCCTTTTATTTCATTTTTTTGCAGAAAAATCTATCATCTTCAGTATTGGTTGAGAAGAATTTAATGAACCCAGCAAAATCGTGAAAAATAACGGCGGGATCATAACCACAAACATATGTGCCACTAAGTGCAAGTGAACAAACATATGTGGCACTTTTTGACTGATAAAGTAAGATATTTCATTCACAAAAAGAGCATCAAGTAGATGCACTACTACAAGGAAAAGGCATTAACAACAGAACGAATGAATCCCTTTTCAGTGTCAATCTAAGAAAGGGGAACTAACAAAATCCAACAGCTGATCAGCTAATTACAATAGTCATATTAGTCCAGCAAAAAATATGAAGTAAGCACTTTGTTTGCAGGAGTGATCTAGAGTTGAGATTCAATCAACTATGTGCCACTTATAATTGATCAAATGAAAAATCATGATTGATGCATCCAAAATCCAAGACCCGAAACATAATGAACAAAATAAGTACATCCACAGTACTCCTCAAACGGAGTTCATTGAGAAGATTCCAAGTGGTATCATATTTTGAATGACACAAGCAACTGAAGAAGAAAATGATGCTTTCTACAAGTCATGTTAGGTACCTCTAACTGTCTCAAGGTGTCCATAAGCATCCAATGCTTTTGCTTGAGTAGCATCAGTTGATTCTGCAAAGATGCAAACTCATTCCTCATTATCAGCTCACTCTCCTGAATAGCAGACTCACTCACACCCTCCTTCATCAGTTGTTGCCTCAACTTATCTGTTGAGACAGCTACATCGTCCACGGGAGCCATTAATTCACTGTTGGACATTCTGGGAAACATATCTTTCACAGCCTGCAATGCTTCCATCCATGCTATTCTGTCCTCTCTTGTCTCAGCCCTCAGGTGCAGCCTCTTTGTTCCAGTGAAAATCGAAAACCTCCTGTCATCTGATCTACTCTCACGGATGGATGAGACCTAGCAAAGACTACTCAATTGTTAAAAAGCTACATTACAGCAACAATAAAGTAAGCTGACTAGAGAATCACCACACCCAGAACAATTCAGCAAAGAACCAAACAAAACAGTATCACCACAAGACTGAAAAATGAACAGCACATACAGGAGGTATAACAATCTAGATTTTTACCCTTCAAGTATTCTTGCCTACTCGTCCCCTCCGAGCAAATTCGGAGTCCATATCTAATATAAGTAGGACTACTGAAGCTCCTATTTCTTAAACTAAAACATATGAGGAGCAAATGAACCTTGCAACTCCAAAATCCAATATCATCACTGCTTTTGTAATTGATCGAGCAAATATAGCTTCCAACAAATAACATATATTTTGTTAGTAACTACCTAACTTCAAATCTAGTAAGCACTTGGAAATTGAATTCAACAAATGAAGAATTCAACACGGCAAACAGTAAAGAATAACCTTGAGATGAACTTCACCAACAGGCTTGCGGCGAGCTTGAGAAGTTGCATTCGTCTTGTTCCTGGAGATTCTCCTAAGTGAGACTTCACCAATAACTTTAGATCCTTTCTCAGTCTCCGAATTGACAACAATCCTATCCGGTCCATGGATCTTATAATAGGATAAAACTCCATCCTGCAAGACGAACCACCTAGGTCTCCATCCCTTTCCATAGTTAACCCACTTGTGTAGAATTCCGGATATACCATTCCCAACGATGTCGTTGATCTTGACTTGATCGCCAGCGGATGCAGCACACGTCAACTGAATCACCTCCCTCATAGAAGTTGGCCGTGATAAAGAAGTGAAAATCGCCGGCGTTGACGAGGAAGACTCGGTCAAACTGCGATGACGATGATGATTTGTGTTACTTACAGTCCAATTATGATTGTAACTCCCGCTAGCAGAGCGGTTGAGTGAGTCAGCGGATCTAGTAAATTCCGGCGCCGGCGGCGGAGCCATCGGTAACGGTGAAGATTGGCAATTGTTGTTAATTGTTGGAACACAGCAAAATGGATGCATAGCATATCATACTAGTTTTTCAAAATTACTTTTTATCATATACAACTTCTTCTTCTCAATTTTTTTTTTAAATCTTTTAATATATAATCTCTCTATATGAAACAATACAATAAACCTCACTAAATAAATATTCAGTAAATTAATAATCAAAACTATTTTTTCTCTTCTCAATTTAAGTCAATAAAAAAAATTAATTATTTCAAAAGTTTATTAAGATGATATATTTACACAAGATCCATATATAAATATATGATCTCATTCATATTATAAAATAATAATTTTTAAAATTACAAATATATTTAACACGATTTAGCGAAAGAAATTTTATTGTGTTTTATTTTTCTATTAAACTTTAAATCTAGTCGAAGTTCAACTTTAACTTTTTCTTATTGCATTTATAAGTTTTGGTATTCTAAAGGTATTGTATTATCTATAATTTCATTGTCATCGTTGTTTTTTTTGTATCTACAATTTCTTCTTGCTCTAAGCCACCGTATCATTTTCACTTAAATAATTTAATAACCACATTTATATTGTTTCGCTAATCAAAATCATTAATTATGATCTCAAGTTCATAAATAAATTTTTCACAAATTGATACGTTCATCCAAATTCTCTAAGATTTCACCTTCAAATATATTTTTCAATGTCGAAAATAATATCGTATTGTCTTTTGTTGAAAATCTGTCACCCTGAGATTGCTAAACTCATAACATTCAAAACATTAATTTTTTTATCGATTTCATGTCCCACTTTATAACCTTCTAATATCCTACGATATAACCTGTTCTGATAATATATTTTAAAAACTTTTATTATCCAAGCATCATAAGATTGAATCTCTCAAAACACTCTATAAGTTAATTTTATTAATTTATCAATTAGATAAAAAAAAATCTCTACAAACTAATAATATTTTATGGTCCCAATTATATTAATTTAGAAACTTTAATTTCTTAGTTAATATTGAGAAAATTATGATGATTAATGTTTAGTTATAAAGAATAATTTCAAATAATTAAAACTTAAAAGTGAAAAATGAAAAAAATGTTCAAATTATGTATTATTCTTTTCTTAATGAGGTTTGATATCAAATAATTCACTTATTTTAAAAATGGATAATTTTTTTTAAAATTATTTTCTCTAAGCAGTTCTTAATTTAATGTTTAATCAAAAGAATAACTACTAAATTTTTTATTTATCTGTCATAATAAAAAGCGTATAATTCAATAATTTAAATGTTTCTTTTTAAGATCCTTTTTATTTGAAACTTTTCTATAAAAACTGCTATATGATTATATAAATCAATTATTATTTTTTTATAATTATATTTTTCACGAATATTTTCTATTTCAATTTATAAAAAATAATTTGACTTAACGAGTTTTTAATTTTAGTTTTTATTTTTACTAAGTTAGAAAAATATAATGGGATGTGGAATTTGAAGGCAAGTGTGAGTTGTAAATCACGCCGGCGGTTGAGTGAATGGTGTGTGATGCAAGAACATGACACGTGGCCAATAGAAAATGACTTCTTCCCAAATTTATAAGTTTAACTTATTGATTATCAGCTCGTAGATTTATTAAAAACTATTAAGATATCAAATTTATAAGTTGTCGATTGTTGATATAACCGTTAAGATTTGATTTAAAGAATAAATAAGTATAAATCACTTTGAAATATGGTGCAAAACTGCAAATGAGTCGATAAATTGTCTTTTTTGCTCAAAAACAGCAGTAACACATCACAGAATAAAAGAAAATTTAAAATTGTCAGAAATAAAAATATGAGACCAAATTTTAAGTCGAAGATTTTATATACTCTATGATATAAATATAATTTATTTGGTTTTGATTAACCCATTAAAAAAGAATCAAAAATTGATAACGTGATAAAAAAAAAATCCAAATAATTAAATTAATAACTTATTACCTAAAAATCAATACTTTCTTTAATTCACGCTATCAATTACGATTTAATTTTTAACAATTCATTCCGCATATACCATTAATTTCACCGTTTAAAACTTAAAACATCACTAAAAAATAATTCACCAATAGATTTTTGCTAGTATAATAATTTCTTTATTATTATTATTATTGTTATTATAAGTCCAAAGAAACCTGAAGATACGTAACGGATTTGCTACTTTAGGTTTGCCTTTTTCGACCTCTTTTTTTGGAAATGACTCAATATGTTACATCATGCTTAAATTATTATTTTGTTATTTTAATTTATATTGTAATATTTTATCAAATAAATTTTAAAATTTATGATTTAAATATTTTTAATTACGAAAAGGTGATACTATATTTTAGAATCGAACAAAAAATATAGCCAAAAATTAAAATAATAAAAGTCTTTTGAGTTTCATATCTCAATTATTAATATTTTTATTGCGTATCTAAATTATTAGTATAAGTCATATATTTTTAAAACACGTTTTTAAGTTAGTCAAATACTTGGAATGACTTCAACAATAGGTATGTGGGGCTATAAAAACCTATAAAGTGTCGTCTATTAAGGCTAACAATAACAATAATTGAATCGAACAAATTAAAAAAAAAAACTTGTCAAATCATTATTAGTTTATAGTTAGTTAAATTATAAATAGATTAAAAATGACTATACAAAAGTTAAAATAAGAGAGGTATATGCAATATTTTAAATCATAAGGAGGTGATTGTTATAGACTTTGAAAATTAGAGGGGGTTTCTGAAATTATCTCTTATTAAAAAAAATGCATTATCTTTGTGTACTACTAGTACCTTGTTTAATACTCATTTTCAACTTATGTTTAATTAATGCTTGCACTAAATACTCTATCGTGTATCAAAGCATGTATTACTAATAGTGTAATACCATGAATTTTTAGGTATTCGTAATGCAATGATTTTTTAATGCATGTTATTAGAATGGTAAAGACTTAATTGCCCTCAATTTTTTTTTTACATCTTTCCCATTATAATTGTATAGAGTATAGTATCTATGTAAATATTTTTAAAGTATACTATTTTAATACATCAAACCAAATAATACATAAAAATAATTTATGTATAGTTAACATACGCATAATTAATACACTCTACCAAACGATAACAAAATAAGAACATTGAATTATAAGATACGAAACTTACAAAATATATGATCGTTTGGATATCTCCTAATACCTATTCACCCTTTGGAAAACATATATAGTGCTCGAAGCGAAATCATTATTATGAATTTAGAGATTCTAAATTTTATTCGTATCATTGATTCGTCAATCAATTTTGTTAGTTGTTCACAAAGTTAATTTCTTAATTTCCAAGTACAAATACAGAGTCTCCATAAAAATTACTGAATTTGACTGAATCCATGAATTTCCACCTAACTCCGCGTATGATAATGTTTAAAAATCTCTGATTGGATAGAAAAGCATTTGAAAGCTTATGTAAAGGGTTTAATGTAGGTTGTGGTACTTATAAATGTGTGTAAGCATGTTTAAATGGAGTATCTCATGCATATGTATAATTTTTTTTTCTTTCTAATTTGTGTGTTTGAATGTGTTATTTTGTTGTAGCATTTTTAATGTATGTTCTTTTGGGATAGCAATATGAGCTAATATTACTATTTACTATGGTGCTGTAAAGCTTTACATTGATGATTAATTAATGAAATTTGATTACTAAAAAAATGTATGTGTTTTGTACCTATATCACGTTAATTAATAAAATTATTTAGAAATATGAATCGGCATTCAAATATACCTAACATAAACAACTTATATAGTTAAAAAGTTTTAATTTAAAAAAATATGAACCTCTTTCTTTAATATTTTTATTTCTTTAATTTATTCATTTTGTTTAACATGAGTTTATGCAAGATTTATATAAGATTGATTTTATGGTCATAAATTTAGTACTTTAAGTATAGTTCAAATATGGAAAGATTTGAAGAGTAATTTTTTATTCGATTTTGAAGTATTAGATTAGGATTTCTTACCTATCACAAATAAATAAAAATTTAATAGCGTTATAGCTTTTAATTACAAAGTTTCAAATATTAAGATAAATTTAATAAGCATGTGTACTTAAACTTAGAAGTTATAAATCTCAATCTTTTTAAAATAACGGGCGAGATAAACCACGAAATCTGAATTCAAAATTATTATTGATTACTAAAACATTAAAATACACTATCATAAATGTGTTATAAAAGAACTCACTAAAAATTAATATACTTAAAGAAGAAAAATTTAGGAAGTAGTGTATTTCATAAAAATTGTCTATCTCAATTAACGTGTAAAATGGCTATATATATAGCCATGAGATTTGTGCAATTCATCCCTTGTGTGGGGCCCACGAGACACTCATCACTTGTGTGGGGCCCACGACATCTTCTACAACAATGTTCAAACTCATCCATTGCGTGAGGCCCACGACATCTTCTACAACAATGTGCAAACTCATCCATTGCGTGGGGCCCACAACATATTATACGCATTACTTGCTGCCTCATTAAAAACCTTTCTAGGAAAATCCAGTGGGATAAAACCTAGACTAAGGAAAAAAGAGTACAGTGCGTATTTTACTCCCCCTGATAAAAACCATGATTCAGATGATTTAGTTATCGCATTCCAATTTTGTGAATCATCTTCTCAAGAGTTGAGGCTGGTAAAGATTTGGTAAATAAATCTGCTGGATTATCACTTGAACGAATTTGTCGCACATCAATATCACCATTCTTCTGGAGATCATGTGTGAAGAACAATTTTGGTGAAATGTGTTTTGTTCTATCTCCTTTTATAAAGCATCCTCTTAATTGAGCTATGCATGCAGCATTGTCTTCAAAGAGCATTGTGGGTATCTTGACGTCACACTTCAAACCACATCTTTCTTTGATAAAATGTATTACTGATCTTAACCATACACATTCTCTACTTGCTTCATGAATGGCTATTATCTCAGCATGATTTGAAGAAGTAGCCACAATAGACTGCTTCGTAGACCGCCATGATATAACAGTACCTCCGTATGTGAACAGATAGCCTGTTTGTGATCGAGCTGCATCTGCATGACCAACAAGATCTGCACTATCTTTGTTAGAATAAAATAGACCCATATCACTAGTTCCCCTTAGATATCGCAATATATGTTTAACTCCATTCCAATGTCTTCGTGTAGGTGAAGAACTATATCTTGCTAATAAATTAACAGAAAATGCTATGTCGGGTCTCGTAGCATTAGCAAGATACATAAGTGCCCCAATTGCACTGAGATAAGGTACTTCTGGACCAAGAGGTTCCTCATTCTCTTCTTGAGGTCAGAATGGATCCTTACTCACTTCAAGTGATCGGACAACCATTGGAGTACTTAATGGATGTGCTTTGTCCATGTAAAATCGTTTCAAGATTTTCTCAGTATTGGCAGATTGATGGATGAAGACCCCGTCTACTAAATATTCTATTTGTAGTCCAAGACAAATTTTTGTCTTTCCAAGGTCTTTCATCTCAAATTCTTTCTTTAGATATTCAATTGCCTTTTGAACCTCTTCTGGAGTTCCAATGAGATTAATGTCATCAACATAAACAGCAAGAATAACAAATTCCAATGTTGTTTTCTTAATAAATATACAAGGACAAATGGCATCGTTTATATAACCTTGTTTTATCAAGTACTCACTAAGGCGATTATACCACATGCGCCCTGATTGTTTTAAGCCATATAATGACTTTTGTAATCTGATTGAATACATTTCCCGAGATTTATATGCTTCAGGCATTTTAAGTCCTTCCGGAACTTTCATATAAATTTCATTATCTAGTGAACCGTAAAGGTAAGCTGTAACCACATCCATTAGATGAATTTCAAGATTTTCATGTACAGCTAAGCCGATGAGGTATCGAAAAGTTATTGCATCCATAACAGGTGAATATGTTTCTTCATAGTCGACACCAGGTCGTTGAGAGAATCCTTGTGCAACAAGGCGTGCCTTGTATCTTACAATCTCATTTCTCTCATTTCTTTTTCGTACAAAGACCCATTTATAGCCAATTCATTTAACATCACTAGGCGTTTGGACTACTGGTCCAAAAACCTCACGCTTAGCAAGTGAATGATTGAATTGCTTCTTGCCATTTTGGCCAATCACATCTTTGTCGACATTCTTCGACAGATAGAGGTTCAAGATCCTCATTTCCTTTCATAATGTTAAGTGCAACATCATATGCGAAAACATTATCCACTATGATTTTTGATCGATCTAAACTTATCTCATCACCTGTAGAACTTATTGAGAGTTCTTCATTTACTTGAGTCTCGGGTTCACTGATCTCTTCAGGAATATCAGGATTAATCAGATCTTGAATTTCTTCGTGAAATTCTTTTGTAGTGTCATTTTTTGTACTTCTTTTTCTAGGATTCTTATCTTTTGAACCCAATGGTCTACCACGCTTCAGGCGTATTTGTGATTCAGAAGCTATGACACTTGTAGATGGTCCTTTTGGGACGTTGATTCGGATAGGCACATTTACTGCAGGAATATGTGACTTTGTTATCCTTTTTGAATCACTAAATGCGTCTGGCATTTGATTTGCTATGTTTTGCAAATGGATGATCTTCTGGACCTCTTGTTCACACACAGGGGAGCGTGGATCAAATGAGATAATGATGAAACTTTCCATGCAATTTCACTTTTAAGTTTGTTTTTCTCTCCCCCTAATTGCGGAAAATTTATTTCATCAAATCGACAATCTGCAAATCTTGAAGTGAATAAATCTCTCGCTAATGGCTCAAGAGAATTATGGAGGGTGAATCAAACCCAACATATATGCCTAACCTTCTTTGAGGGCCCATCTTGGTGCGCTGAGGTGGTGCTACAGGCACATATACAACACATCCAAAAATTCGAAGATGAGCAATATTTGGTTCATGGCCAAACACTAATTGTGATGGGGAGTATTTATTATAATGAGTCGGTCTGAGACGAACAAGTGATGCTGCGTGTAAGATAGCATGACCCCAAACAGTAGTAGGCAACTCACTTTTCATAAGTAGAGGTCTTGCTATCAATTGTAAGCGCTTAATAAATGACTCAACAAGGCCATTTTGAGTATGAACATGAGCTACAGGATGTTCAACTTTTATCCCTACCGATATGCAATAAGCATCAAAAACTTGGGATGTGAATTCGCCAGCATTGTCGAGGCGAATTGTCTTAATGGGATAATCTGAAAATTGCGCTCTTAATCGTATTATTTGTGCCAATAATTTTGCAAACGCCAGGTTGCGAGATGATAAGAGGCACACATGAGACCATCTTGAAGATGCGTCTATTAGGACCATAAAATATCTAAATGACCCACTAGATGGGTGAATAGGTCCACAAATATCCCCATGTATTCGTTCTAAAAATTGAGGGGATTCAATGTTAACCTTCATTGGTGATGTCCTAGTAATCAATTTGCCTTGGCAACAAGCAGCACATGAAAACTTATCATTTGTAAGAATCTTCAGGTTCTTTAATGGATGTCCATTTGAATTTTCAATGATTCGTCTCATCATTATTGATCCAGGATGACTTATTCGGTCATGCCAAAGCACAAAAGTCTTTAAGTCAGTAAACTTCTGGTTTACGATAGAGTGTGCTTCAATCGTACTTATTTTTGCATAATATAGGCCAGAAGATAAAGTTGATAATTTCTCCAAACATATTTCTGGTCTGAGACAATCTTGGTAATACCAAGGTATTCAACATTCATTTCACTTATTGTCTCAACATGATATCCATTTCGGCGAATATCTTTAAAACTTAACAGGTTTCTTGGGGATTTAGAAGAGAACAAAGCATCTTCTATGACGAGTTTTGTCCCCTTAGGCAGAAATATAGTAGCTCTTCCGGAGCCTTCTATTAAGTTTGAATTACCAGAAATTGTAGTAACATTCGCTTTTCTTCTAAGCAAGTAGGAGAAGTATTTCTCATCTTTGAATATGGCGTGTGTTGTTCCACTATCAATTACACAAATATCTTCATGATTGATCATTGAGGTATCCATATATTCTTCAAGATAAAAAATATAAACGAAATAAATATTATAATATTATTACTAAACAAAAACATTACACAACCTTTTAGTTATTTACAAGTCTAGGAAAACATATTCATACTAGTTCATACAAACGATGAAAATGAAACATATTTACATTATCACAGATCCATCACCTATCAGGTGATCTATCGTTCCTTCGGGATTCTCAAAGAAATCCGCTACATCCAGATGCATGGGTTCAACAGTATCTTCCGAGATAAAGTTGGCTTCAGCGTTATTTTTCACCTCCTTCAGGGAAGCTTGATATAGCTCAACCAGGTGCCTTGGCGTACGACAGGTACGTGACCAATGTCCTTTTCCTCCACATCGATAACATTTGTTGTCTGAATTTTTCTTCTGCACTACATCATGTTTTTCATTCTTCTTTTTACACTGCTTGTGTTGAAGATTATTGTTTAGTGCAAGACGATCACCATGATTGCAATTTCTTCCTCGACCACGACCACGACTGGGGCCACGACCTTTTTCACGCCTAAATTGGTGAAAATTTGTCGTATTTACTTCAGGAAATGGCATAGAACCGGTAGGTCGACTTTCATGGTTTTTCATCAGTAAGTCATTATGTTGTTCAGCAACAGGAGATGTGAAATTAATTCGGAATATTTTTTAAATCCCATTTCTTTGTATTGCTGCTGCAGGAGCATACTTGAGGCAGGAAAAGTGGAAAATGTTTTCTCCAACATATCATGGTCAGTGATATTTTCTCCGCATAATTTTAATTGTGAGATAATTTTAAACATGGAAGAGTTATACTCACTGATAGATTTAAAATCTTGAAGTCTCAAGTGGATCCAGTCATAACGTGCCTGTGGAAGGACGACCAACTTCAGGTGGTCATATCTTTCTTTTAAATTGTTCCACAATACCAGAGGATCCTTAACAGTGAGATATTCCATTTTCAAACCTTCATCAAGGTGATGACGGAGAAATATCATCGCCTTGGCACGGTTTTGATTCGATGCTTCATTATTTTCTTTGATGGTGTCTGCTAGACCCATCGCATCAAGATGAATTTCTGCATCGAGTACCCATGATAGATAGCTTTTTCCCGATATATCTAGAGCAAGAAATTCAAGTTTAGAGAGATTAGACATTATTAAGAAAAGGAAATTTATACCTCCGAAGCTTTAAAAGTCTTTACTTGAACTGGTAGAGACTCGTGCTGATAACGTGTTATAAAAGAACTTACTAACAATTAATATACTTAAAGAAGGAAAATTTAGGAAGTAGTATATTTCATAAAAATTGTCTATCTCAATTAACGTGTAAAATGGCTATATATATAGCCAGGATATTTGTGCAATTCATCCCTTGTGGGCCACGAGACACTCATCACTTGTGTGGAGCCCACGACATCTTCTACAACAATGTTCAAACTCATCCATTGCGTGGGGCACGACATCTTCTACAACAATGTGCAAACTTATCCATTGCGTGGGGCCCACAACATATTTTACAACATTTATGTTATTGTTACAAGTAAAAAGATCATTTTGTTGTAAAATATGCCGTGGGCCCCACGCAATGGATGAGTTTGCACATTGTTGTAGAAGATGTCGTGGACCCCACGCAATGGATGTGTTTGAACATTGTTGTAGAAGATGTCGTGGGCCCCACACAAGTGATGAGTGTCTCGTGGGCCCCACACAAGGGATGAATTGCACAAATCGCATGGCTATATATAGCCATTTTACACGTTAATTGAGATAGACAATTTTTATGAAATACACTACTTCCTAAATTTTCCTTCTTTAAGTATATTAATTTTTAGTAAGTTCTTTTATAACACGTTATCAGCACGAGTCTCTGCCAGTTCAAGTAAAGACTTTTAAAGCTTCGGAGGTATAAATTTCCTTTTCTTAATAATGTCTAATCTCTCTAAACTTGAATTTCTTGCTCTAGATATATCGGGAAAAAGCTATCTATCATGGGTACTCGATGCAGAAATTCATCTTGATGCGATGGGTCTAGCAGACACCATCCAAGAAAATAATGAAGCATTGAATCAAAACCGTGCCAAGGCGATGATATTTCTCCGTCATCACCTTGATGAAGGTTTGAAAATGGAATATCTCACTGTTAAGGATCCTCTAGTATTGTGGAACAATTTAAAAGAAAGATATGACCACCTGAAGTTGGTCGTCCTTCCACAGGCACGTTATGACTGGATCCACTTGAGACTTCAAGATTTTAAATCTATCAGTGAGTATAACTCTTCCATGTTTAAAATTATCTCACAATTAAAATTATGTGGAGAAAATATCACTGACCATGATATGTTGGGAGAAAACATTTTCCACTTTTCCTGCCTCAAGTATGCTCCTGCAGCAGCAATACCGAGAAATGGGATTTAAAAAATATTCCGAATTAATTTCACATCTCCTTGTTGCTGAACAACATAATGACTTACTGATGAAAAACCATGAAAGTCGACCTACCGGTTCTATGCCATTTCCTGAAGTAAATACGGCAAATTTTCACCAATCTAGGCGTGAAAAAGGTCGTGGCCGTGGTCGTGGTCGAGGAAGAAATTGCAATCATGGTGATCGTCTTGCACTAAACAATAATCTTCAACACAAGCAGTGTAGTAAAAAGAAGAATGAAAAACATGATGTAGTGCAGAAGAAAAATTCACAACAAATGTTATCGATGTGGAGGAAAAGGACATTGGTCACGTACCTGTCGTACGCCAAGGCACCTGGTTGAGCTATATCAAGCTTCCCTGAAGGAGGTGAAAAATAACGCTGAAGCCAACTTTATCTCGGAAGATACTGTTGAACCCATGCATCTGGATGTAGCGGATTTCTTTGAGAATCCCGAAGGAAAGATAGATCACCTGATAGGTGATGGATCTGTGATAATGTAAATATGTTTCATTTTCGTCGTTTGTATGAACTAGTATGAATATGTTTTCCTAGACTTGTAAATAACTAAAAGGTTGTGTAATGTTTTTTTTTAGTAATAATATTATAATGTTTATTTCGTTTATATCTTTTATCTTGAAGAATATATGGATACCTCAATGATCAATCATGAAGATATTTGTGTAATTGATAGTGGAACAACGCACGCCATATTCAAAGATGAGAAATACTTCTCCTACTTGCTTAGAAGAAAAGCGAATGTTACTACAATTTCTGGTAATTCAAACTTAATAGAAGGCTCCGGAAGAGCTACTATATTTCTGCCTAAGGGGACAAAACTCGTCATAGAAGATGCTTTGTTTCTTCTAAATCCCCAAGAAACCTGTTAAGTTTTAAAGATATTCGCCGAAATGGATATCATGTTGAGACAATAAGTGAAATGAATGTTGAATACCTTGGTATTACCAAGATTGTCTCAGACCAGAAATATGTGTTGGAGAAATTATCAACTTTATCTTCTGGCCTATATTATGCAAAAATAAGTACGATTGAAGCACACTCTATCGTAAACCAGAAGTTTACTGACTTAAAGACTTTTGTGCTTTGGCATGACTGAATAGGTCATCCTGGATCAATAATGATGAGACGAATCATTGAAAATTCAAATGGACATCCATTAAAGAACCTGAAGATTCTTACAAATGATAAGTTTTCATGTGCTGCTTGTTGCCAAGGCAAATTGATTACTAGGACATCACCAATGAAGGTTAACATTGAATCCCCTCAATTTTTAAAACGAATACATGGGGATATTTGTGGACCTATTCACCCATCTAGTGGGTTATTTAGATATTTTATGGTCCTAATAGACGCATCTTCAAGATGGTCTCATGTGTGCCTCTTATGATCTCGCAACCTGGCGTTTGCAAAATTATTGGCACAAATAATACGATTAAGAGCGCAATTTCCAGATTATCCCATTAAGACAATTCGCCTCGACAATGCTGGCGAATTCACATCCCAAGTTTTTGATGCTTATTGCATATCGGTAGGGATAAAAGTTGAACATCCTGTAGCTCATGTTCATACTCAAAATGGCCTTGCTGAGTCATTTATTAAGCGCTTACAATTGATAGCAAGACCTCTACTTATGAAAAGTGAGTTGCCTACTACTGTTTGGGGTCATGCTATCTTACACGCAGCATCACTTGTTCGTCTCAGACCGACTCATTATATAAATACTCCCCATCACAATTAGTGTTTGGCCATGAACCAAATATTGCTCATCTTCGAATTTTTGGATGTGTTGTATATGTGCCTGTAGCACCACCTCAGCGCACCAAGATGGGCCCTCAAAGAAGGTTAGGCATATATGTTGGGTTTGATTCACCCTCAATAATTCGCTACCTTGAACCATTGACGGGAGATTTATTCACTGCAAGATTTGCAGATTGTCGATTTGATGAAACAAATTTTCCGCAATTAGGGGGAGAGAAAAAGAAACTTAAAAGTGAAATTGCATGGAAAGTTTCATCATTATCTCATTTTGATCCACGCTCCCCTGTGTGTGAACAAGAGGTCCAGAAGATCATCCATTTGCAAAACATAGCAAATCAAATGCCAGACGCATTTACTGATTCAAAAAGGATAACAAAGTCACATATTCCTGCAGTAAATGTGCCTATCCGAATCAACGTCCCAAAAGGACCATCTACAAGTGTCATAGCTTCTGAATCACAAATACGCCTGAAGCGTGGTAGACCATTGGGTTCAAAAGATAAGAATCCTAGAAAAAAAAGTACAAAAATGACACTACAAAAGAATTTCACGAAGAAATTCAAGATCTGATTAATCCTGATATTCCTGAAGAGATCAGTGAACCCGAGACTCAAGTAAATGAAGAACTCTCAATAAGTTCTACAGGTGATGAGATAAGTTTAGATCGATCAAAAATCATAGTGGATAATGTTTTCGCATATGATGTTGCACTTAACATTATGAAAGGAAATGAGGATCTTGAACCCCTATCTGTCGAAGAATGTCGACAAAGATGTGATTGGCCAAAATGGCAAGAAGCAATTCAATCATTCACTTGCTAAGCGTGAGGTTTTTGGACCAGTAGTCCAAACGCCTAGTGATGTTAAATGAATTGGCTATAAATGGGTCTTTGTACGAAAAAGAAATGAGAGAAATGAGATTGTAAGATACAAGGCACGCCTTGTTGCACAAGGATTCTCTCAACGACCTGGTGTCGACTATGAAGAAACATATTCACCTGTTATGGATGCAATAACTTTTCGATACCTCATCGGCTTAGCTGTACATGAAAATCTTGAAATTCATCTAATGGATGTGGTTACAGCTTACCTTTACGGTTCACTAGATAATGAAATTTATATGAAAGTTCCGGAAGGACTTAAAATGCCTGAAGCATATAAATCTCGGGAAATGTATTCAATCAGATTACAAAAGTCATTATATGGCTTAAAACAATCAGGGCGCATGTGGTATAATCGCCTTAGTGAGTACTTGATAAAACAAGGTTATATAAACGATGTCATTTGTCCTTGTATATTTATTAAGAAAACAACATTGGAGTTTGTTATTCTTGCTGTTTATGTTGATGACATTAATCTCATTGGAACTCCAGAAGAGGTTCAAAAGGCAATTGAATATCTAAAGAAAGAATTTGAGATGAAAGACCTTGGAAAGACAAAAATTTGTCTTGGACTACAAATAGAATATTTAGTAGACGGGGTCTTCATCCATCAATCTGCCTATACTGAGAAAATCTTGAAACGATTTTACATGGACAAAGCACATCCATTAAGTACTCCAATGGTTGTCCGATCACTTGAAGTGAGCAAGGATCCATTCTGACCTCAAGAAGAGAATGAGGAACCTCTTGGTCCAGAAGTACCTTATCTCAGTGCAATTGGGGCACTTATGTATCTTGATAATGCTACGAGACCCGACATAGCATTTTCTGTTAATTTATTAGCAAGATATAGTTCTTCACCTACACGAAGACATTGGAATGGAGTTAAACATATATTGCGATATCTAAGGGGAACTAGTGATATGGGTCTATTTTATTCTAACAAAGATAGTGCAGATCTTGTTGGTCATGCAGATGCAGCTCGATCACAAACAGGCTATCTGTTCACATACGGAGGTACTGCTATATCATGGCGATCTACGAAGCAGTCTATTGTGGCTACTTCTTCAAATCATGCTGAGATAATAGCCATTCATGAAGCAAGTAGAGAATGTGTATGGTTAAGATCAGTAATACATTTTATCAAAGAAAGATGTGGTTTGAAGTGTGACGTCAAGATACCCACAATGCTCTTTGAAGACAATGCTGCATGCATAGCTCAATTAAGAGGAGGCTTTATAAAAGGAGATAGAACAAAACACATTTCACCAAAATTGTTCTTCACACATGATCTCCAGAAGAATGGTGATATTGATGTGCGACAAATTCGTTCAAGTGATAATCCAGCAGATTTATTTACCAAATCTTTACCAGCCTCAACTCTTGAGAAGATGATTCACAAAATTGGAATGCGAAAACTAAACCATCTGAATCATGGTTTTTATCAGGGGGAGTAAAATACGCACTGTACTCTTTTTTTCCTTAGTCTAGGTTTTATCCCACTGGGTTTTCCTAGAATGGTTTTTAATGAGGAAGCAAGTAATGCGTATTATGTATGTCTATATATACTTACATAGACATACAAGGAGGAGGGTTGTAAAATATGCCGTGGGCCCCACGCAATGGATAAGTTTGCACATTGTTGTAGAAGATGCCATGGGCCCCACACAAGTGATGAGTGTCTCGTAGGCCCCACACAAGGGATGAATTGCACAAATCTCATGGCTATATATATAGCCATTTTACACGTTAATTGAGATAGACAATTGTTATGAAATATACTACTTCCGAAATTTTCCTTCTTTTAAGTATATTAATTGTTAGTGAGTTCTTTTATAACAATAAAGTATTTGACAATACAATGTCAAATATTTAGGATGAAACAAATTATTTGAGCTATTAAATATATAAAGAAAAAAAATATACGCTAGTTTTTGCCATAGTAATAATAGAAATGATAGATCAATGATAATTACCTAAACAAAGTAAATGTTCAATTAATAAAGATTCTATCTCAAGACACAAATAAAGAAAAAAAATAGTCAAAACCCCCCTTACTAATTAATGTTTTTTTTTTTTTGATAATTTGACCTTTAAGACTTGAAAATTGCAAAAAGTGAAAACAAAACGTAAATCTTTTTCTTAAAGTTTGGTTGAAATAATGACGTTTTCTTCAGTAAAGAAAATCAATATACTGCAATCTTAGTTCCTATTTTAAAATAAAATAAAATACAATTTAGAGAAATGACTTTATGTGCAACAGAATCAGCAAATAAAAAAAGAGAATACGTGAAGTAAAAAAAGTAAACAGAAAAGAGGATAAACTCATTTGATAAGAAGGCACCTACATGAATCTCTTTTCAGCTCATTTTTCTTTTGATAAGTCCTTTGAAGAAGTCAAAACTGCATCCATGGAATAAAAACAAATTGTTAAACAAACAGCTCATGAATGCCAAAAATAACCCAGACAATAAGATAGAACGAAAAACAGCACCCCATTGATAGTAGTTATTCGAATCAGAAACGATCAAAACCCCAGTAAGTAACGAAACAACAGCTCATCTTTATTTTTCTTTACGTAAATTTCCTAAAATAAAGCACACAAGGAAAATAGCACCTTTCTGAAATGTATACGCATTCATCTTTCATTAAGTAGACTAGATAGTTCATTGGTTATCTGTCTTTTTGCCTTCTATACTTTTTTTCTCTATGGCAAGTGCGCTAGAGAAATAGGAAATCCTTTTTGCAAATCCAAATTTTTACCCTTATCGACAAATACAACCTAATATATCAGCAACTATTACTTATTCTTTGACCTGTGGGTGTGAATCACAGTTGTGGAACTAGCTCTGCCATGATGACTTCTGTACTTTTAGCTTTTTCTTGGGGTATAGAGGGCGTTGATCCTAGTCGAGGTAATTGAATGATACCCAATTCCAGGGAAAACGCAAGGAACTTTCAACAGGCATGGTATGAGAAGAAACAGACCAGCCTTGGGCCTATTCAGTGACTCTAAAGCTAGCAGGTAGATGATATGAATAAGTAATTAGGTATTCACCTCATGTATTTATAACTAAAAAGCACTAGTGTTAACACAGCACTTTTAAGGCAAATGGGTGAAACTGTATCATTGTAAAGATTGTCTCTCATCCAATCAGAAGGAAATAAGTAATTTTCAATTTTATTTCCCAGGATACCACTGTAAACTCTAATTTCTAAGACTTCATTGATTTCGGTTTCAATAAAGGGTCCACTTTTTGTCATTTGTATGTTGTAAAACTATCCCCATCCCAACTTAAAGATCTTACCTTGATTTTGGCATGGGCGATAAGGTGAGAGCTAAAACTTAGGAATGTCAGGATAGAAATGAGTCCAAAAGTAGAGAATTAACTTCTTTTTTTTTTTGAAATTTTGAACTTCGTAAAACTGAAGTGGACACAATTACATAAGAAGTTAAAATGACAAATTTACATCAGATCTAAATCTGTTGACAGTTGATGAAGTACTCAGGCAGATATTTTCCTTGAAGATAACTGGAATGAGCAGTTCAGGATTTGTAAAGATTGGGAGAGAATCAATATTTAGAACTTTAACTACAGTGAGGCTCGCTGAAATTCAAAATAACTTTCTCTGGTTTGGGTGGCTTGAGGGATGGTAAATTCTCTAGAAGCTCATTGCTATCAATCTTTACAAAGGGAAGCCTACTGGAGATGATCATAGAAGGCCTCAGAGACAGATTTAACAAACCAGAGCACCTAGCAAAGTAGCACGCTTTGAAAGGAATGCCTCACAGAATGCATGTATGACTCGAGACAATTTACAGCAGAGAGGATATAAGCTTTGTAGTGAAGAGGCTACAGTGCATGTAAATCATATTCTTTTGCGTCCCACTCTTTCCACCATCTCTACTTTTCTACATCTCTTCCAGCCTTTGTTTCTTGCTATCTTCTATGTTGATTATTGTTACTAGTGCTTAGAAGTAAGAAAAGAAGACAAAACAGTAGTTTCTAAACAATAAACAGATTACAAAAACATTCAGTGTTTGGTTATCAAGATTCAAGATCACAAGCAAATCAGATTGGTATTCACTAATTAAGTATTCGTCAAAGACGCATTAAAAAAGGTTCAAATCAACATACTTTTTTACCATATATACTTTTTTTACCATATATCGGGGAGATACTATTGGCAAAAGAATTGAAAAGATATGACAGGTTGTGTTAAAGATGTTTAGCCTCGAGACAAACCTGTTGCCATCTGGGTGTAACTCACACATTTGACCATCATCTGTGATTCCTAATAAATACCCTGAGGATGTCAAACCCTGAAAGTACAATCATTTGTTTATGTAGCTAATTACAGGGATAAAACAGTTTACAAGAGCAAGGACAACTAAGACAAGTATGAAAATTATATGGTACTAATCAAAACAGGAATTAAAATAAACTTCAGAGCATATTCACTTCATGGGGATTGATGAGGGGTTCAGCTGAGTGATTATAAAAAGAAAAACAATCATCAAATATCACAAGCATAAACTAAAGGGTGGCACATGTCACATCATGGAAGGGAAGAATCAACAATCAAGGATTCAGTAGTAACACAGATCTTCTACAGGTTCCTTACCCTCTTCACAAGAATAAGAAGTGGTAGCTATTCATGACCTCTCTTTTATCTGTTCAGAGATCCTTCATTAAACTCATCCTAGATATCACTTCAGTTTCCTATACTTCACTCTAACTCAAACGTTGAACCCAGTTTAACTCATGGATAGCATATTGACAAAATCAAATTGAGAGGTTAAAGGGAAAAAAAGAAGATATTTGGTAACTGGTACATCACACTATAACTCCATATTTTCTTAAGAGCACATTATTCCCTAATGTGTATTAGGAGAAAAGTCACCCCTGACAACAACTAGGCCTCTATAGCAAGCAAGTCCGGATTGGCTATGAATCCTCATTGACCATGTCGTTCCATGCTAAGTTGCTCGGGTCCTTAAAAAATACACCGTTTTGGAGGATCCGACACACACCCATCGACATTTTTGAAGAGTCCGAGCAACATAGGTTCCATGTGAAACTCATCTCAGACAAGCATTGCGGCTTCTGCAACATAAACAATTAAATAGAAATAAAAAAGACTAAAAGTTCTCTATTTTCTATTGCAAGAAAAATATATGACAAGATTAAGAAGCTCCTAGAAGACGCACTACCTAAAGTAATTGTATTGATTCTTCTCTCCATCGTAGCAGTATGGCCGTTATGCTCATTACTAAACTTGTTGAAGAAGTGAAATATAACAAAGGCATATATTTTTTATCAGATGCTGAATTAATCCTATCCCAAATCCCAACTAACTGATATTAGCTATATCATCTTTCTCTTCCATTGTACTCTATTTTTTTTCAACTGATTTGCATGGCTCGTAATGGAAGAAAATTGATGTGTTTATTCATTTCTAATTCAAGTCCTTGGAAAAATTTTAAGGAACTCATAGTGTGAATGGTTGTTATAAATCCTTTAACAGTTTCAAGTGCTTAAGTGGCCATTAAGGCTTTCAGTCTCCTATTCAGATAATCCTAAGAGAAAGATTGAATGGAACCCATCGACCTAAGTCCTAAACTCAAAAACATCCAAAAGCACCGCCTAAACCACCATCGCATCTTTCTGCAACACTCTTCCAAATCGATGAGTTCACAGTACTAATCTGGTGTACTCCTCTTTCCGTGAATCTTAACATTTTATCCTGCAATGTATATTATAAGATATACCTGTTGGAGTTTAAATAATACATCGCAGTCAAGAAGCAGCCTAACAAGAAATTGATCTCGGAGTTCAAAAAGACACCATATTATAACCAAAAATAAAGAGTGACGAGCAGTGATACTGAAAATTCAATAAATACTTTGTTTCTCAGGACTAGTAACCGAGATAGTCAACTCAAACCAACCTGAATGGTGACTACATTTTCAACGAATTGGTCCTGATCATCGCTTCTCTCCTGCACAATAACCCTCTGTCCACTGCATTTACATGAGAGGGCAGAACAATCACAGTTAATAACTGAAGAGAAAACATCTTGTTAGAATTGAATTCAGCACTCAATAAGAAAATGCAGTACTTCACACCGACTTAACCTGTATAATGGTCAACCAGATTTAACAATAGGTAAGCAGTCTAAAGGAAGAACAAAAAGGCAAATAATTAAAATGAACCATGCGACAACCAGAAGAGTTTACATGTTTCATCATTAGTTGGTTTTATGATAACACATGTAAAATATTTCTACATCTGAATTAGGAATAAACATCATGGACAACCATGACATATCAGATTCAAATCTCAACGAAGGCAAAAAGAGTTGGTAATTTCTTCCCATCTGTCCAAGCCTTGGTGGACAGAGACACATAGTTATATGATACCTATACTGGTGAAAGGTAGCAGGTACCAATGGAATTAGTCGAGGTGCACACAAGCTGACCCGGACTCTAGTCCTCTACGGTTAGCAAAATTAAAAAATAGGGTATAAACGACATGGATCATACTTTGATTATGTGATGTCAAGTGTAGCAGGTAATCAACTCCCTCCAGTTACATTGGGCTTGCTCAGTGGTTAGCTTTGCACCTTCTTAATTTCTGGGTATGCGTTAGTATACAGTAAAGGATTCGAGCTCCATCCAACTTCCTCTTTACCTTTTCCTTTGGATATCTGAACTTGTTTTACTAGAAAAAAAAATGATAACAATTTCACCAGAAGTCCAGAAGAGAGAAAAGAGAGAAAAAGAAGAGAGCCGAAGGCCAGTCGAGGAGGGAAAAGAATAACATATGACCAATTCTGGGAATTTGTAAATAAAACAAAAACATCTGGAGGGTCCCCAAGTATTGTCCTCCATCCTTCTGCTCAATTTCATGTTAATTCACTCTTACAATACGAGGATCTACCTTCTCCTTCTGCGGCTACAACTTTAGCTCCACAGAAGTACAGAACAATTTTTTCTCTTCATGTCACAGTTTTTGGAGGGAGATTGCACTACCATTCACCTCACAGTCCACACGCTTTTGTCCATTTTATGCAGGATGAAGCTGTGCTAATTTTCTGTCATCTGATGGACAAGGAAGGTGGCATTTCTTGAAACAAGTAGTCCCATGCATCTTCAGCTTTGTCATGGCTATCCATCAAACGTAATTCTACCATACAACCTTCCAGCCACCAAAGAACCATGAGACCTAGGCATGGACATCAGTCCAGTACAAGTACGTTGAAATCTTTGTGCATCATTACTGTGTTTGAATGATACAAGTGAACTACCAAGGCCTAGGTCCATTTTAATTTTGTTTAAAAGTCCCTTTTGTGAACAGGACTCAGGAAAATGACACAATCCAGCGATCCACAAGTGTTATATCACACAAAGTTTTTCTTTACTCATCTAGGAGCAGTTTTGTCCTACCATATGACATGGTAAAAGAATTTGAGTTTTACCTACTTTCTCCCATCAAAAGCACATTCAAGCATAAAAAGAAGCACACGTGTGACTAGAAGTGAATAAAGGATCAACTTTACAGGATTTCTATAACATAAAGTTCTCTGCTTGGTAAAAAGCTTCAAAGTGGAAGAGTAGCAGCATAACAGATATTGGAATCTGCAGTAACATATAACAGTTTCTACCTGTGTAACCAAGTCTGATAGTACAACTCTTCAAGAGCTTGAAATCCTGCATGCAAACAGCAAAATGTATCACTCTTTTCATTACCATACCACGATATGCAGAAGCTCTTCACCAAGAAATCACTCCATGATTTCCAGGCAGAACGATTCTAAGATAATCACAACCAGCAAAATGAAGTTGATAATAAACCATAAAACTGAACTTTATGAATTCAAACATTGCACAAGAATCTAATACACAATGTCCCAGAATTCCACCAACACTACAAAATTTCTGTGGATCTCAAAGCTGCATAAGCACCTAATAACCAGGATGGCAAGCTCAACATTGACAAACCCAATGCAAAATATAAAAATACTATTCTCATTACTGAACCTCCAACTCATTTGCCGACACTGAAATATCATTATTCTCCTTATAAAAAATCATTATTCTCATTACTGAACCTCCAATTCATTTATTGACACTGAAATATCATCTTAATGGAAAACTAAGACACCGAAACAGGCCAGCTTAGGAAAAGGCACAGGCAAGTGGAAATAGAGTCCAGCATATGATACATTCCAATATCTTTTTTTGAGAGAGGTAACAAAATGATAAGTTTTGATATTAGCATTGAACTATCAATGGGTAGAAAGGCTGGTGTTATTTGATAAACCATTTTTTGGACACGTTTTACATACAACTGGTAAATTACAATCTCATCACCATCAACAAAAAACTATGCTTTAAATTTCTGAATCTTCCACCAAGAACCAAGTTAGTTTTGCCACTAAAAATATATAAACGGTTCATTTACAGAAACAACAAACAAGGACACCTCACATTCATATTGGAAGTTTGCGAACTTTCATTTCACTTTTTTGACATCATCCACCAAGAAGAAAAAGTAAGGTGAGGGGAGGAGAAAGCATTATCTTCCTAGAAACAATTAATGGATACCACTCAAATTACATGGTATGCAAACAACAATATGATATTTGTTTTATTTTTTTATTTATTTTATCTGAAAAATTTCCTATGAGTTAGCAAGCTAACACCACTTGGCCCATAGGTTTGATACTCAGAATATAGACCTACCCTTCTACTTTGCCCCAGTTAAATGCTAAGTTTCATGTCAGTAGTGGGGCAGACAACAACACCTTATAGAAAAATGACAACTAAAGCACAACAGCAAAACCTAAAGCAAAAAATTGATACTCTGATATTATAACCTTGCTCATATGAACAGGTCTTGCGACACAGTAAGCTTCCGTATGAATAGCTCTCTGTCACTTTAACCCTGCTCATATATTTTTAAGATTACTCAATTCCATTGCTAAATTATATGATTAAAATCTCTAAATGAATTGATAAAAAGGAGTAAGCTGACAAGTTGAAGACCTACTAGTTGGAGTTATTTAAAACTGGGGTGTAAGGATTTCACAGATATTGAAGATTTTCCAATGTTTAACATGGCTCTCTTTTCAAGTTTAAGAAGTTGAGAGCTAGGTGAGTAGCTATTTAGCAGCATTGAAAGTTCTCTTTATTGTTGTCATGCCCCAAGACTTTTGCTGGGAAATCTAACCCACTATTTCTTTCCTCTCTCTCTCATCCTTCGTTTCTATTTATCATTGGTGGTCATTAGTTGTTGAATTTATTTATCCAGGAGCTAAATCTATTTAATACTATCTTCATTTCTGAAAAGCTAACCACGTGCAACATCGTGTTTTGGTATGTAGAAACTCAGGACCACCTAGACAAACGTAGCTTAGGCTCAACAAAGGCAGAATTAAAGTAGGTAAATCTAAAACCCTAACCAAAGATGAAGTAACACAAAAATATGAAGCTAAATCGGAAGTACTTTGAACTTACACAAGGCTTCAATATTTTATGTTTCTCTCATGTTGATGAGTTAAAACAAGAGTAAAGGCTAACATGTAAACTACAAAACCAGGAAACAGATAGAAAATGAGTGGTTGTTCTTTTGATCTATGAATAACCATATTGATCAACTTGAACTAGCATGCTGAGCATTCCAGAACATCCATATTACTGACTAGTCCGTGGAGTTTGTATTTCAATAATTTGAAGTCGGCCAGTATATCCATGATGGTTGAGTTGTTAAAAGGCAACTTACCTTGTTTTAAGAAAACATCATAAAGGTTCTCAAATTTATTGAAAAAGGCTGCAATGATATCTTCTCTTTTCAACTCACGTGAGAGAGGATTCACTCTCTTCAAAGTAGCATTTAAGCATGTAGTAGGCTTCTCGTTCCCCACATTCAATCCAACTCCTGCGAAGAATTTTTTATCAAAGCACTCCAATGTAATTTCTCCAAATCGATATAGAATGAGAGGAGAAAGAAACAAATACAGATGTTCATCAGTCGATTTAGAATGATTTGAAGAGGGTGCGTGAAAGTTAGCTATGTTAATCAAGACTGCAAGAGTAAGAAAATTTGTTGACTAACTATATTCATTAAGTTTGAAACACCTGAAACCCCGTCAGCTGGTAATAGCATGCAAAGTCTATAAATTAAAGGAAAAAGTCTGTTCTTTATTTCAAACAGGATGAGAAAATATAATGAACATCAGTGACAGTATTTCCTTCTTTCCTTTTTTCAAGTTAATGAGTGAGACAGTTTACCAGCACTAACATAGAACTTCTTTGACCTATATACCGATGTGCTTAGGATGCCTCCCACTTTAAGGCCACCTAAATATAGATCATTTGGCCACTTTATTCGAACATCGAGATGTGGCATGCCCTGTAACACATAACGCAGCCAAGAACAAGAAGGAAAAAAAGGTCAACATACCAACAGTTATTCTAAATAAAGTATATGATCTACATGTTACACAAAGCTTCTATGCAGCACACATCTAGTTTCAACAAATCCTGTCCTATCAATAATCTTTCTTCCATATCTATCCAGATAGCATTTGAAATTGTTCAGATACATACGACCTACAGTAATTATGGCATAATCAAAGCAATTAGGAGTATTATTTTGCCAAATAGCGATAAGGTTTAGGAAATACTATATGTTCATCGATACACAACCAACACATGAAGATAGAAATTATTAATTATTTAGGCAAATCTAAACGAAAACAAAGTAATCAATAGAAAAGATCGACAGAGAATCTTGTAAGTCAAGAAGAACCAAAAATCTATAAGTGCTCCATCAAATAAAAAGTTGTATCATCTGAATCTACCTGAAATTTCATATAAGTGCACCCTACAGTTCACTGACTAATTCAATGGACCCTGTTAATTATCCAAATTTTCCCTGTCACGGTTATCTCTTTCCTGAATACTTCCTAACAAAAATAACATTCTTTAGGAAATAGGACAATCTCTTTAGCAGACGAATAAGCACTGAGCAATAAATGTCGGCAAGTACTGTATACAATTATTCACAGACCATTCATCAGATAACTGCTTCAATTTCCAAGTATACAAACACAATGACAAAACCATAAAGTACATGAGTAAGAACTAATGCTTCAATTGACAAAATCAGATAGAGCATATAAAACTTACAAAGATAAGTGAGAAAACTTTAATTCATTGTTTAAGCAATGTGGACACATAGTCACACTTATCTCCTTCTTACTTTTCCCATACATTGATCAAACATTTACCAATCTAATTTCAATTATACGACACCAGCCATTACACATTGTAATATAAGTACTTACCTTTTCCAAACAGATAGCCTTAATGGCCTCTGTCATAGCAAGACAGACTACATACTGCAAATGTGGCACCACTCTGCCGTCCTCCATTTGTATTGAAAATGAAAACAAAAGGCAACCCTTTGGTGATTGCCACAAATTACTCGAACGTCCTTCAAAGGTAAATAAATATATAATCAAATCAAAGTAATATATGAATAAATTTGGGCAAATATGATAAGATCAAAAAATCTTCAATACACAAAATACAATAACTGCAGTTTTTAATTCCTAGTGTACAAGTCATGCATTTTATAAATTATTTTTGTGTATTGGACAAATAAATCCATAACGTTAAACCAATAATGGAGAAGGAGACCTTCCCTTCATTGTTAATGGAAAAAGTCACGTGCAAGGCAAACAATGTCAACACATATCTATGCTTTTCTATCTGAAAGCCATTTTTACTAATTCATAGTTGGTGGAGGGAACAAAACCTCTCATTTGGTGTCACAATCCACCTCTAGCCTCTTCATTCAAAATTTAATCTTCTTGCATAGCTGCAGAAGTTATTATTTCTTTATTTCAAAGACAATAAACCAATTACAATTAGTAAGAGAGAGCATAATTGGTTGCACAAATTGTAGCAGATCGGCATGTGCTAATAAGCACTTAATTGAATTGTACCATATAAGTAAAGTGTAGTTCACTGGAACAAAATTAACAGTTCCCGAGCCCCCGATTAGAGAGGGCAGATCATTATGTGAAGTGTGTACAACTTAAAAAGACTTGGGCTTTTAAAGAGTTAACAATGCAATTATCCAAAACAAACATAAATCTTCATACCTCTCCCTTTCAGTTGCACATCAGCAACACACACTGTCCCAACTGGTAAGTCAGAGTTATTTCTGCAATATTCAAGTAATTAAAATGAACAAATTAACTAAAGTTTTTATTTTTTTTCACCATATCAACAAAGTAGATACACATACTTAAGCATACTAATCTAAATTAAGGTATTGGTAACTGAATATAGGGATTGAACAATTACTGTGAAATAACATCATGAGTTGACGACAATTTGGGAGAATAAATGAGTAGTCTCCCAAAACGCTTAGTCGAAAGGGAGTTAAAGTATTCTCCAATTTGAAACGAGTCATCTTCAAATGGCGTTTCGACCTCGGAAGGCAGAATAACCTCAACTTCTTCACCATTTTTATGCAGTTGAAGAGTATTGTTATCCTTTAATAACTTTGCCACATCGTTCTCCTCATTTGATTTTCCGGCGAGTAGAAGAAGAGTCCGGTCAGGTGCTTCCGATTCCATTTTTCCTCCGAGTACTTGTGATGCTGAGAAAGCTTTGAGGTGTGGAAGAGGGAAAATTAATGGAAAATTGGGAAATTTTCGAAGAGAAGCGGTGAAGAAGATGTGTTTGAATTGAGAAATCATCAGACGGAGAAATTAATGCTGAGCACCAAATTTTCAAATATTGTTTGGCTATATAACTTTGCTATTATTTGGCGAATATTTTTAAGAAATAATTTAAAATTTTAAAATATTATAAAAAAAATTATCTTAAAGTTTATATTTTATATAATGTACAAGTACCCCCTCAACCTATGCCCGAAATCCCAGAGACACACTTATACTATACTAAGGTCTTATTACCCCTGAACTTATTTTATAAGTAATTTTCTATTCCTTTTTAGCCTACGTGGCACTAGTTTGAAAAAAAAAGTCAACATTCGTTGAGCCCACAAGATAGTGTCACGTAGGTCGAAAAAGGGTAAAAAATTATTAATAAAATAAGTTCAGGGGTAATAGAACCTTAGTATAGTATAAGTGTGTCTCTGAGATTTCGGGCATAGATTGAGGGGGTACTTGGGCATTATCCCTTTATATTTTGTAAAAATGTTCATCGTTTATAGTTTGATCAATTGAATTTCAAATCTAATTTATTGTATAAAATTTATATGATTATATACATATTGTATATAGTTAGTATCTGAACTTATTCTATGAATTCACTTTCAATTGTAAATAGCAATTATAGTTTTTTCTTCTACACAAATCAATTGTACTTTTTTAAAAAATTCGTATTAGTTCTGTTTGTTGTTTTACCTTTTTTTTTTTTAATGTTTATAATGATATTAGTAGTTTTTTTTAGAATTTATTGATATAAATTGTATTTTTTTTATAGAGTCATTTATTTCAATAAAATTTATTATCAAACGCATGATAAAATTTCACTAAAAATGACTTGCCAATAATATTTAGAAATTTATGATCAAATACTAACTAAATTTACACATTCTGAAAATGTATGACTATACGTTATAAAGCCTTAGGTCCCATACCACCCTCTTTATTGCATTAGGTCTTTAATAAGTCTTTGATAGGCGTACTATAACGATTATAAGTTTAGGGGTAAGAGAGATGAAGTAAGGGCATGAAAAATATAAAGGTGGAGGAGCGATCAGTTTTATTGTGTGTTTCTTGTTAGTCGATTTCTTATATTATGTTGTGGGTATTGGGTTGACCAATGATGTCTACCAGTACGTGTGGTTGTACTCAGGGACAGAGCTACCTTCATACAAGGGGGTTCATCCGAACTTTCTTTGGCGCAAAATTATATTATTTATACTTTGTTAAAATAAGTTTATATGTATATATAGTAGATGTCGAACCCTTTTCGGCTATCTATTTCTACAGATTTTGAACTCGCTTATTGAAAATCCTGACTCCGCCTCTGATTATACTGATACTACTCTTGCTACGCCTTTTTGGGCATAGTCTGGTTACATGATCATTAATGTTTCATAGGTGAAAACGAATACAATTTTCCACAACTACTTTTCCTTCCGCATGGTGGGAACTGTATTATTTATAATTTTGTTACCTTGTACTCTTAGTAGCTCTTATATATGTATAGATCAGATCCCCGAGATGTTAATTACTTTACAAGTCTTAACTCAAGTTGTTTCTTTAAACTCTCATTTTATAAAAGAATCTTATGAATGTTAATCGTTCTCTTTTCTTAGTCTTCCGCATGTCTTAAAATGGTTTGGAAATTGAGGATATCCCTACTTAGGCGTTAGATTAGGTGTCCGCGCGGCTCGATAGATTGGATCGTGATTCTATTTCTCAAAGTTGAAGAAATAAAATTAGATAGTATCAATAGTTTTCAGATCAATTCAAATCATCATCACGCACAAGCACACGCACACACGAGCACACATATATATAAAAAAGAATCCTAAATCCGCCTACATGGTGCCACCACAAATCAATATTCCCTTTAAATTTATTTATCACAAAAATAGTCTTCCTCTTTCATGAAAATTTATGACATTTATGAAGAGTTGCGACTTTTAAGTAAGGTTGTGACCATTTCAAAGGATTGTAACTTTTTCAAAAAGTTGTGACCTTTACGATAAGGCACAATAAGTATTTGCTCACACTACTCTTTGTTATCTATTAATAGAGGTGTTGACACCCAATTTTTGACCCACGTCGATATAATATGTGTGTATACAACCGGTATATATGTGTATATTCAACCCCTTTTCCCCCTCCCCATCAGACCACACCAGACCCAATTCTGAGGCCCAATTCCCCTTTTTCAATTAATTCCCAGCCCATGAATTAAATCCAACCCAACACACTTTAATCCCAGCCCCAATCCCAGCCCCAATTTCCCTTCAACCCAAGTCTTCCATTCCAATCCGGCCCAACAATTATTAAACCAACCCAATTCAAACCCGACCCAGACCCGTTTCCCTCTACCCGACCCGACCCACTCTCCCTTCCATCTTCCTCTTCACATCAACCCAAAAAGAGAAGCCAAAAATTCCCAGAAAATTCCCAGCCGCGTCGCATCTCTCTCCCCCACTCTCTCCCCTCGCGTGCTCTCTCCCTCCTCGTCTCTCCCTCACGTTCTCTCCCACGCTCTCCCTCGCATCTCCCTCTCCGTCGTCTCCCTTTTCCTCGCGAGAAACCACGCAGAAACGCAGAAAGAACAGCCGGCGTCTCTCCCTCTCTCCCGGCGCTCTCCCTCACGTCTCTCTCCACCTCCTCCCCGTCTCTCTCCACCTCCCCTCGCGTCTCTCCGTCATCTCCCTCCCCAAAACAGAAACCCAGCAAATTCCGAAAACAGCCCCGCGCGATTTCAACCAGCAAAAACAGAACACGCAGCAGTCGCGACCCCCCCTCTCTCACGCGACCTCTCTCGTCTGCCTCACGCCCCTCTCCCTCATCTCCCACGCGTCGTTGTATCTCCCCACCTCTCTCTTCTCCTCTCTCCCAGACCCACTCGTCTCTCCCCTCGAAAAAGCAAAAGTAACCGCAAATCTCGGAAAAGTAGACCCATCCGTGTCTCCCTCACGCTCTCTCCCACCCCCACGCGAAATTCCCCGACAGCCCAATTTCCCTTTTCTCTTTCGGTCGAAAAGAGGTTTGACCCAATAATGAAGATTCTTTTTTTTAATTTCAAATCGACCCTAATCGTTCTTCTATTTTTTAACACCCCAGATTTTCAGAAAGAAGGGGGGCGATTTTTAGGTTGAAAAAAGAATTTTTCGAAAAGACTCTGTTTCTTCTTCCGTTTGTTGTTGAATTTCTGGTTTGAGAAATTTTGTTGGAAGGAAGTCTTCTTTTCCTGTTTGCTGTAGAAGACGAAGGAGAGTTTCGGATTCGAAAGCTCTTCTTCCTTCTTCGTTTGCCTTACAAAGCTGTTGGCCGAAAACACTCAGAACAGAGTTTTGTCGCCGCAGTTTCGGTCGAGATATCGCCTCTTCGTTCCGGCGATGCCAGTCTCTTCAAGCGCTTGTTCGAAACACTAGGTTCGCGGTGGAAGTTCGTCGCTTGTTGGTGCTCGTTCCCGTCTCAGTCGCTGCCCTGAAGAAGGTATACTTTTCATCTTAATCGTTTTTTTTTATAGGTTTAAGTTGCTGTTGGTATTGTTGAAAACGGGAGTTGTTACCCCCGACGTTATGGTTGTTTGAATCCGAAATATGTCTCGCATCGATTCTGTTTTTGTTCGTGACTGTTCGTTCGTGTTGCTCTCTTTTTTTTTACGAGTCCGTCGTTAGCGTAGATCTTGTTGTATTAGAGCCATGACTCTGTTCTGTTTTGAAGAAGCCGTCGCTTGATGACGTGTGATATTGTTAATCAACTAGCTGGTCCTTCTTTCTTTTGTCTGTTTTGGATTGAATGTGTTGAAATGTTCGAATGTTAAGTGTACATGGTTTGTCTGCTGCAAATAGAAGAGGCTATACTTGTTGCCTTGGTTCGAGTGTTGTGCTAATCAGCCTGTGTTCTGTCCCAGTTGTTGATCGCCTTCATCTTGAACAATTTCTTGCTGTTGGTTTATGTCAATTTTGCATATTGTTATACAAATTATAAGTAAATTCACATGTTAAAAAAAAAAAAATAGTTTGGCATTTTATTCGTTTTCTCATTATTATTTTTAATACTAGCATGACATCGTTATTAAATGGGTTTGAGATAATGATATTGTTTAGGTCTTGTCTACTTATATCAAGCATTTATGAATAACCACTTATAAGTTTATATTTTTTTTTGTCACATGTAAAACTCGTATCGAGTTCACCAAGAACTCCCACTTTCCCACCTCTTGCATTTTCGGAAGAGCCATAAAGGATTCAAAATCCCTTTCGTCCGAGTCATACGCAATCGAATGCCCTGAAGATCGAAGAACTTGAAGAAACGGATTGGAGGATGTCTTTACTTTACATTTTTGTATTTTTCTTGTAATGGGCATAAGCCCTTGTCCCTTTTATTTTTTTTATATTTTTATTTTTCTTGTAATTATTTTATACGTTTAGAATAGGACAGGTACGAAATGGGTTGAAAACCCAAACAAGCGAATGGGTCCAATTTCGGTCAAGGCGAACAGAACCCGAAAACTTGGACCCAAATCTCTCTCTCTCTCTCTCTCTCTCTTTATTACTGTTTATGTGTGTTTGTTTGAATATCGTTAGTTTTAAGAGTTAGAAAACTCCAAACCCCCATCGAACGCCTTTCGCTTTATCAAACTCGAAACTAAAATTTTAATTTTTAAAGATGTTCAAATTTGAAAGTCTAACTTAGAAGTTAAGTTTTAAAAGGTTTAACTTTAATGGAATTTCAAAACGATAATTATTTCAATCCGTAAGTTTGTTTAAAACCTTTATATGTTCAAAATTCAATTTCTAAATTCGTTTGAGTTTAAAGTGCTTTAACCTTAAAAATAAAATTGATAAAATAATTATTTCAAAACTTGTAAATGTGTCCAAATAATTTCAACTTCAAAATTGCAAAAGTTTTAAAATAGTCAAACAAGTTAATCGTTGGAAAATCGTATTTAACGGAGTGTTTTAGGTGCCTTCAAAACCTTCCTAAAACGCTAATAAGAATCCCGAACCCCCTAAAATGTTTCAAAACAATTTTTTCTGTTTAAGTTGTTTTGGAAATAAGTTTTCTTGATTTTTCTTAAAAAATTAAGTGGCGACTCCTAAAAATATAACAAGCTCTTTTTCGGAAATAATCATTTTTTTCGATAAAACAGAAATGGCGACTCCGCTGGGGAGTATTTGGAGGATTCTAACCTTAAGGTTAACTCGTTTGACTATTTTTTTTTGTATAAATTGTTAAGGGTTTAATTTTTGAAAAATTGCATTTCTCTCATGGCATATTTCCGATATGTACATATAGTATATTAAAGGACGGTTTGCGGAACCGCAGCCGGACTTTTTTATACTCACCCTATTTCGAAATTAGCGGCAATTTATTGGTTCGTTAGGCGTCCAATGGTTGTCGCAAGTTTCAGCCCATATTGTCCGTTTGGGTTCCCGGTCCTTTCAAAAGCCACTCTTAGTCAACTAGCGTAGAGCCGAGCCAAAATCCTGAACTTAGGAGCATTCGAACTAAGATGACCCAATACCCAAGGCGTGTTGGGCCCATTAGAAGACCACCTTGAGTCCAAAACGGCCTACGGCCTAAATGGACGTTCATACTTATGTGTTTAATTTTGAAGGACGTATACGTTATTTGAGAAAATCATTGTCTTATAGGGTAAGGATTAGATTATAGCTAAAGAAAGAGTTTTGAAAGCTACTGGTCCATCCAAAGATGTTGGCGCCCGGAGACGACAACAAATCGAGAAAAGAGAAGGATCTTTCGTGGAGGCATAGTTTAGGGTTGTACCCCTGCGTGGGACTAATTATTTTGTATATCTTTCCTTATTATGTATCCCCATTAAAGTTTTATTCGAAAATTTGTATAAATTTGAATTTTGAGGCAGTGAACTATTTCAAATGACGTATACATCCTTCAATTCGTTAGGCCTACCCTTGGCACAAAAGGGTCACATGCATGTTTAGGGCGCGATATACATGTTTAAATGTTTATGTGTTATGTCGCTATGATTGAGGATATCGTAAACCCACTCCTAGCCAAAATTCCAAAGAATGTACAAAAGCCACTATTATAAATGTCCGACCAAAATTCCCGAGTCTCAAGTTTCTCATACAAAAATCCATACCATAAATCCCAAATAACGCTCTATCGTCTCAGGGAAATTGAATCACCGCTATGGACAAAGGCAAGAACGTCGAGACGGAGCTCACTGAGGAGGAATTGCGAAGAAAGATCGAGCGAGTCACTCGAGAGATTCAGAAGGCTAAGGAGGAAGGGCTCAAAGTAGACATGACCACGGCAATCTACAAAGCTGCGGTCACGACCTTGGACGAAGATCTGGCGTCGCAGATAAAAAGAAAGAAGGAGGTTGAGATGGAAACTGAAAGCCTAAAGAAAAGGTTGAACTTGCTTCGTTTGGAGATACACGAAGGAAAGGCGAGAGAAGCAAAGGTAGATATTGAGACTACCGTGTTGTTGGCCAGAAGTACGACGCTCGATGGGGAATTGGCAACCCACAGCAACTTAAAGGGCGGAAAATACCTCGCCAGTGAACTGGGAGCAGACGACTGTGGTCCCGACCGTGAAATAATTGAGGAGGACGATGAAGAGGAAATCATCTACAAGCCTCCATTTCCGACTGTCAGAGAGGAAAAGAATGACTCAGCTGCAAGATGAGAAATCGCCAAAGTGTTGTCTTCTAGGAATTTCAATGTTGTTCTTCAATTCCCTTGTAATCACAATAAAGGGTTAATGAAAAGATTTCACCTTGGTCCGAACTACGTTGGGCCTGAATTCTCCTTGTGAGATACGTAGGCAGCCTTTCCCGGCCCGGCCCCATCACAGAAAATTTTCATCCTCCTCCGTATTACAAAGATGCGAAGACAAAGTCAATAGGCATCGAAAAACAACCGCAAGAAGACCATAGCTCAACGTGATTCGGCCTTTCCGGGATAGCGTTAAACAAACGAATTCCTGTTTGTCCAAATATATATTTCCCTCCTCATTCGTGGGTTAAAATATCCTCAAACAAAGCGACTTGTGTGTCTATCTGCCGTCTATGTGATATTATGTTTTTGTATTCTGAACGCACACTAACAAATCTGCTTTTGAGTTATTTTTCCTTTCAGGTACCTTTAACTGATCTGTGTCGAAAAAAAAAAAAGAAAGATCACCTCTACTTCACCAGATCAAAAGGTCCCGCCGTTTCCTGCCAAACGCAAATACAGCCATGGGAGACAACAATGAGAAAATCAGTCTTACAGATTTTGTGATGGCTCAGCCCACCACGGCAGATCAAAATGAGTTAATTAGGCAGCTGATGCAACAGATTGCTGAAATGAGGATCGAAATGCAAAGAATGCAGGAGTTGTCTAATCGAGTGACATCCTTCAACCCTCCAAGAGATGGAAGACCTCCACTCCACTATCCTCCACCAAGCACGGAACAGGTTCAAAACCTTCTCTCTAACCCTAGTCAAAATACTCCAACCATCGACTTAACTACCCCCAATCCCCGTCACGACACCACATCGTGTCAAGCACCACAACATCCACAAAATACTAACCTTCAAATCCTTCATCTCCCTCAAAACCAAAATACCGATCCTCAAAATTCCCCCCAAAATTATCAAGTCAATCAAAATACCCAGAATCCCTCCATTATCCCACTCATACCTCAAAAGACTACTTTCCAAACCCCAACTTCAAAAGAACCTCATGCTGATTGTTCCGAGCTTGATCACTGTGAGGAACAGGAGAGAGAGTGGAGGTCAAAAGAAGAGGTAGTCAAGGCGAAAGAAGAGATCAGGGAAGCCATGAAGGAGTTACACTATTTTTCCGAAGTCGATCGATTAAGCTATGAGGATGTATGCATCCATCCGGATCTCGACCTCCAGAAGGGTTCAAGGTGCCAAAGTTTGTCATTTTTAACGGGACAAGAAATCCTCTAACACATCTGAAAGCTTATTGTGATCAACTCAGGGGAGTTGACAAAAACGAAGCATTATTAATGCGTCTCTTCAGTCAAAGTCTAAGTGGAGAAGCTCTGGAATGGCTTACATCACAGGAGTTGAAACAATGGAAAAGTTGGAATGCACTTGCAAAGGATTTCACACAAAGATTTGGACATAACATAGAAGATGCCCCAGATCGCTACTGCTTGGAGAAGATCAGACAGAAGTCCACAGAAAATTATCGAGAGTACGCTCTTCGCTGGAGAAAAGAGGCCGAAAAAGTTCAACCTCCAATGTCCGAATGTGAGATCGCTGAAATGTTTATTCGTACTCAAGAGCCTGAGTACTACGAAAGGATGTTGTGTATGATGGGACAAAAGTTTGTCGAGATTGTCAAAGTGGGAGAAGCTTTGGAAGATGGTTTCAAGACTGGAAAGCTCACCAAACTCACCGCATTTCGATCTAATGGAAAATCTGCCAGAATCAGTGATATGGATAAATCAAAAGGAAAATTGGAGGAGATAAGTATGATCACGGCTACTCATAGGAGGTCAGCTTCTAAAAGGAAATACCAAAACCATAATGTCAATCAGGAAAATTTTCCTCGCCCAAAATTTAGGAAAGCTCCTAAAGTATTTACACCATTGAGGGAATCTCAAACTCACTTTATGAAAGGTTGAAAGCAATGGGTATGCTCTATCCCATAGAAGGAAGACCAGCCAATCCTTTGGGAAAATTTTACAGAGCTGACCACAAATGTGCTTATCATTCAGGGGCCGTTGGACATGACACGGAGAATTGTTCAACTTTGAAGCACAAGATACAAAACATGATCAACAACAACTTGATCAGTATTCAGGAAACCATCTGAATGGATGACAGGTTGGATGCTCAAAGAGTGAGTACAAGACGTTCCTGAACTGAATCATTTGGAGATATTCATTCGAGAAGAAGTATGCCCAACATTGGCCAAATATTGCGTATGAAGTTTTATTACCTTTACTTTGAAAATGTATCGCACAACGAACTACGTTTGACCTGATTCCTGATTCAACGGGATACGTAGGCGCCACAACGGCTCGGTCATATACCCAGACGATTTCCATTTCTCTTCATAATGGAAACTGGGACAGAATTTTTGAGAGGATCTCAAAAATTCATCTGAAGTTAGACTTCTTTAACGAGTCAAAACAGAATACCGAAATTCTACGGTTGGAACTACGTTTGACCTGATTCCTGCTCCAACGGGATACGTAGGCGCCACAACGGCTCGATCATATTCCCAGTAAGATTTCCATTTCTCTTCATAATGGAAACTGGACAGAATTTTTGAGAGGATCTCAAAAATTCATTTGAAGTTTGACTTCTTTATTGAGTCAAAACAGAAGATAAAAAGTCTACGTTTGACCTGATTCCTGCTCTAATGGGATACGTAGGCGCCACAACGGCTCGGTCATATTCCCAGTAAGATTTCCATTTCTCTTCATAATGGAAACTGGGACAGAATTTTTGAGAGGATCTCAAAAATTCATTTGAAGTTTGACTTCTTTATCGAGTCAAAACAGAAGATAAAAAGTCTACGTTTGACCTGATTCCTGCTCTAATGGGATACGTAGGCGCCACAACGGCTCGGTCATATTCCCAGTAAGATTTCCATTTCTCTTCATAATGGAAACTGGGACAGAATTTTTGAGAGGATCTCAAAAATTCATTTGAAGTTTGACTTCTTTAACTAGTCAAAACAGAAGATAAAAAATCTACGTTTGACCTGATTCCTGCTCCAACGGGATACGTAGGCGCCACAACGGCTCGGTCATATTCCCAGTAAGATTTCCATTTCTCTTCATAATGGAAACTGGGACAGAATTTTTGAGAGGGTCTCAAAAATTCATTTGAAGTTTCACTTCTTTAACGGGTCAAAACAAAAGAACAAAATTTTACGGTCTGAACTACGGGATACGTAGGCGCCACAAGGATTCGGTCATATCTCTCGTAAGATTTCCATTTCTCTTCATAATGGAAACTGGGACAGAATTTTTGAGAGGGTCTCAAAAAATTCATTTGAAGTTGGACTTCTTAACGGGTCAAAACAGAAGACCAAAATTCTACGGTCTGAACTACGTAGGTGCCACAAACGGTTCGGTCATATGCCCAGTAAGATTTCCATTTCTCTTCACAATGGAAACTGGGACAGAATTTTTGAGAGGATCTCAAAAATTCATTGAAGTTGGACTTCTTTAACATGTCAAAACAGAAGACCAGAATTCGACGGAGTTAGCCTTGGATGGATCTCCAGAATTGCGACAATCTAGTTTGCAACTGGGACAGAATTTTTGAGATGATCTCAAAAATTCCACAAATGTCATTTGTTACTTGTTGAGGTAAATTGGGACAAATTTTGAGGAGGGACCTCAAAATTCCAGAATGAACAACCTCAAAATTAACAGCGCAAGTTATGAGAGTTCTTATATAGTAAATCGGGACAAATTTTGAGGAGGGTCCTCAAAAATTCCATCAAATATCTCATATAAAGGACAGGCGAGCGTGTAAGCCAACTGCAGCAGAAGAGCATGGAGACAAGACCGACACAGATCAGTCCTTCAAACTAAGAATTTTTCTTTGGATGCAGGAACATTGAAGTCACAAAATGGCTATACAAAGCTGTCATGAATGACAAAGGGCGTCGCTTGCACCCGTCGTGGACTCGTCAACGAAACCTAGAAAATCTTCAATCTCATTTTTATCTCTATTTTCTTTATATTGCCTCAAGTGATAAACAAGTTTCTTTTTATCTTGCAGGAATATTAAGGCCGAACACTGATAGTTTCTTTCAAAGTTGCAAGGAAGAAAGTGCAGAGGAGGATTGCAAGTTATGAGTCATGATAAAAGTTATCGTTGGACTCATCATAGCCTAATCTGGATGAGCCAAATGACTCAATTTAGTTTACTGTTATTCTTTACTTCATCATCGATACTAATGTTTGGTGTCGAGCTTTGCAGGTGATAGTATTGATAAAGTCGAAAGTCGTATGTTAAAGCGACATCAAATTGGAAGACGATCAAAGTGACACTAACTTAGAAGTGTTGCAAGGGAATTCGCCGAATTCATCACATCAGAAAGATGGTGGTGACCATAATATCTCCTCGACAGTCAAATTATCAAACTGTTACAAGTTTTCGATAAATGATTAGAAATGACTGCAACAAACTCAAATTATGCTGAGTTTGTCGAAGAAGACGAGAGTGTCTTTATTTTGTCTTGTGAATGAATTAAGTCATTCACCTCGATAATTCTTTCTTGTAAAGAACAGAATCATAGTCGCGACGTGCATAAACGTCAATCTAGTTTGTTTGTCGCGTAGTAATTTCGTCTTACTTTGTTTCTTGAATATGTCAGAGTCATATTTTGAATTTGTTGGGTATCCACCCCATAAGTGGATTATGTGTTTTGATTGGCCAATCAAAGACTTTAGCATATAGTTTGTTGGGCGATCCACCCCATAAGTGGTTCGTATACATGCTTTCCATTTCAGGTTTCTATTTTTGAATCAGATGGAATATTATCGAGCATCCACCTCGTTACAGTTGGTTAATTATTGAGCTAGCTAGCTCGTTACAAAGAACTCCAAAGAGGAGAAAACTATATCAAAATCAGTAATTTTACTGAGAACAGGAAGCATGTTATATCGCTTATTTGGGAATGTGGTTTGTTTATTTCAAGCAATTCCCAACAATATGAAATTCACGAAGGGTGTCTTAGCCAGATTCAAAGGTGAATCAAACAGGAATCTCTACGAAGATTTCACGATTTTCGTAAAGGACGCTATTTGCGTTACATTATCAAGGCAAGATAATTATTGTCAATCAGAACAATGCATTACCCCAGAGGAGGTAGTTATTTCACTGTTATTATCGACCAAGGCAATATATTACCTTGAGGTCGCTCTGCCGTTATCATCAACAGAAACGAGACGAATATTTATGCATGACGAGAAGATTTCATACCTCGTCAATTTATACATACCGCGAGAAGGATTTATACCTCGCTGATATTTATGCATGACGAGAAGATTCATGCCTCGTCAAATTTATACATACCGCGAGAAGGATTTATACCTCGTTGGAATTAATGCACGACGAGAAGATTTCATGCCTCGTCAGATTTATATATTGCCGAGAAGGCCATTCATATGCATACTGCCAAGAGGGCCATTCGTATACATACCGCGAGAAGGATTTATACCTCGCTGGAATTTATGCACGACGAGAAGATTTCATGCCTCGTCAGATTTATATATTGCCGAGAAGGCCATTCATATGCATACTACTGCCAGAGGGCCATTCATATTCATACCGCCAAGAGGGCCATTCATATTCATACCGCCAAGAGGGCCATTCATATTCATACCGCCAAGAGGTCCATTCATATTCATACCGCCAAGAGGGCCATTCATATTCATACCGCCAAGAGGGCCATTCATATTCATACCGCCAAGAGGGCCATTCATATTCATACCGCCAAGAGGGCCATTCATATCATACCGCCAAGAGGGCCATTCATATTTAAATAAAGAGTATACTGAAAATTTTATTTGCAAAACACAAGGCATAAGCTTTATTTGCATGACGTCAGACCGATCGAGTCGGCGTCAAACATTGAGGAGAACAATAAAGTGTCGACATGGTAAAAAGACACTGTCTCCCATTCTAATTGCATTTTTTAGCTGACGAGTTTTATCTTAGTCTTTGTCGAGAGCATCCAAAAGGGTGAATTCTCCAAAAACCACAGGTGCGGACGACATCAAAAAGGATGCAGCACAACGTGGAACTTTTTCTAAGCAGCGAACTGGGACACAGTCCAAGAGGAATGTCAAACTCTTAGGACGCGAGCAGAGGAGCGACTTCCACCACAATCAAACCACACCCCTATCAAAAGGCATGTGGGTTTTTCTTTTTTTTCTTTAGTTTTGTCAGTTTCAGTCTCGCATCCAAAAATTTTGGTATATGTCGGAAGCAAGTTTCCAATCTGAGTGACAATGCGCCAAGAGCTTTGGAAATTATGTCCATGTAAATTCTTAATTATGGGTGTGAAGCGCGCCACATTCATGGCTAAGAGGTTACAAACCTCTTTTTCATACTCGTTTAATTTGTCACTTGTCCGAAACCAAACCGAAGGTTATCTAGCATAATAGATTTCCTTTTCAACCGATCGAGTCGAACTACACACACAGCCTGATTCCTGATGTATAATGATATGTAGGCGGATTCAATGTTGAAAACTCGGCTGTATTCCACATTCGCTCTCCAATTTTATTCTCGAGCATTTCGGTACCTTCATAATTCGGTATCGAGATGACTTTGATTCTTTCAAATCGTGCGGTAAATCAAGCTTATCGAACCACAAGTGGCCTGAGTTCTCATATAACCTGAGATATGTAGGAAACCCGTTTCAAGGGTTCGACCATAATTCCTAAACCCTTTGTCAAATCCCTCTTGTTGGAAAATGGATGGGTTTGGTCAAAATTGGTTCGGTCAACTTCATTTTCCTCGAGTTGCTTGCATCAACCCAAGTAAAATGAGGGACAGCTGTTGACACCCAATTTTTGACCCACGTCGATATAATATGTGTGTATACAACCGTATATAGGTATATTCAACCCAATTTCCCCCTCCCCATCAGACCACACCAGACCCAATTCTGAGGCCCAATTCCCCTTTTTCAATTAATTCCCAGCCCATGAATTAAATCCAACCCAACACCACTTTAATCCCACCCCCAAATTTCCCTTCAACCCAAGTCTTCCATTCCAATCCGGCCCAACAATTATTAAACCAACCCAATTCAAACCCGACCCAGACCCGTTTCCCTCTACCCGACCCGACCCACTCTCCCTTCCATCTTCCTCTTCACATCAACCCAAAAAGAGAAGCCAAAAATTCCCAGAAAATTCCCAGCCGCGTCGCATCTCTCTCCCCCACTCTCGCGCGGCTCTCTCCCTCCTCGTCTCTCCCTCACGTTCTCTCCCACGCTCTCCCTCTCTCCTCGCTCTCCTCTCCGTCTCTCCCTTTTCCTCGCGAGAAACCACGCAGAAACGCAGAAAGAACAGCCGGCGTCTCTCTCCCTCTCTCCCGGCGCTCTCCCTCACGTCTCTCTCCACCTCCCCTCACGTCTCTCTCTCTCACCTCCCCTCGCGTCTCTCCGTCATCTCCCTCCCCAAAACAGAAACCCAGCAAATTCCGAAAACAGCCCCGCGCGATTTCAACCAGCAAAAACAGAACACGCAGTCGCGACCCCCCTCTCTCACGCGACCTCTCTCGTCTGCCTCACGCCCCTCTCCCTCATCTCCCACGCGTCGTTGTATCTCCCCACGCTCTCTTCTCCTCTCTCCCAGACCCACTCGTCTCTCCCCTCGAAAAAGCAAAAGTAACCGCAAATCTCGGAAATAGACCCATCCGTGTCTCCCTCACGCTCTCTCCCTCCCCCACGCGAAATTCCCCACACCCATACCTCTTTTCCTTTTCTCTTCGTCGAAAAGAGGTTTGACCCATAATGAAGATTCTTTTTTTTTAATTTCAAATCGACCCTAATCGTTCTTCTATTTTTTAACACCCAAGATTTTCAGAAAGAAGGGGGGCGATTTTTAGGTTGAAAAAAAATTTTTCGAAAAGACCCTGTTTCTTCTTCCGTTTGTTGTTGAATTTCTGGTTTGAGAAATTTTGTTGGAAAGAAGTCTTCTTTTCCTGTTTGCTGTAGAAGACGAAGGAGAGTTTCGGATTCGAAAGCTCTCTTCCTTCTTCGTTTGCCTTACAAAGCTGTTGGCCGAAAACACTCAGAACAGAGTTTTGTCGCCGCAGTTTCGGTCGAGATATCGCCTCTTCGTTCCGGCGATGCCAGTCTCTTCAAGCGCTTGTTCGAAACACTAGGTTCGCGGTGGAAGTTCGTCGCTTGTTGGTGCTCGTTCCCGTCTCAGTCGCTGCCCTGAAGAAGGTATACTACTTTTCATCTTAATCGTTTTTTTTTATAGGTTTAAGTTGCTGTTGGTATTGTTGAAAACGGGAGTTGTTACCCCCGACGTTATGGTGTTTGAATCCGAAATATGTCTCGCATCGATTCTGTTTTTGTTCGTGACTGTTCGTTCGTGTTGCTCTCTTTTTTTTTACGAGTCCGTCGTTAGCGTAGATCTTGTTGTATTAGCCATGACTCTGTTCTGTTTTGAAGAAGCCGTCGCTTGATGACGTGTGATATTGTTAATCAACTAGCTGGTCCTTCTTTCTTTTGTCTGTTTTGGATTGAATGTGTTGAAATGTTCGAATGTTAAGTGTACATGGTTTGTCTGCTGCAAATAGAAGAGGCTATACTTGTTGCCTTGGTTCGAGTGTTGTGCTAATCAGCCTGTGTTCTGTCCCAGTTGTTGATCGCCTTCATCTTGAACAATTTCTTGCTGTTGGTTTATGTCAATTTTGCATATTGTTATACAAATTATAAGTAAATTCACATGTTAAAAAAAAAAAAATAGTTTGGCATTTTATTCGTTTTCTCATTATTATTTTTAATACTAGCATGACATCGTTATTAAATGGGTTTGAGATAATGATATTGTTTAGGTCTTGTCTACTTATATCAAGCATTTATGAATAACCACTTATAAGTTTATATTTTTTTTGTCACATGTAAAACTCGTATCGAGTTCACCAAGAACTCCCACTTTCCCACCTCTTGCATTTTCGGAAGAGCCATAAAGGATTCAAAATCCCTTTCGTCCGAGTCATACGCAATCGAATGCCCTGAAGATCGAAGAACTTGAAGAAACGGATTGGAGGATGTCTTTACTTTACATTTTTGTATTTTTCTTGTAATGGGCATAAGCCCTTGTCCCTTTTAGTTTTTTTTTATTTTTTTTATATTTTTATTTTTCTTGTAATTATTTTATACGTTTAGAATAGGACAGGTACGAAATGGGTTGAAAACCCAAACAAGCGAATGGGTCCAATTTCGGTCAAGGCGAACAGACCCGAAAACTTGGACCCAAATCTCTCTCTCTCTCTCTCTCTCTCTCTCTCTCTCTCTCTATGTATCTGTTTATGTGTGTTTGTTTGAATATCGTTAGTTTTAAGAGTTAGAAAACTCCAAACCCCCATCGAACACCTTTCGCTTTATCAAACTCGAACTAAAATTTTAATTTTTAAAGATGTTCAAATTTGAAAGTCTAACTTAGAAGTTAAGTTTTAAAAGGTTTAACTTTAATGGAATTTCAAAACGATAATTATTTCAATCCGTAAGTTTGTTTAAAACTTTAATATGTTCAAAATTCAATTTCTAAATTCGTTTGAGTTAAAGTGCTTTAACCTTAAAAATAAAATTGATAAAATAATTATTTCAAAACTTGTAAATGTGTCCAAATAATTTCAACTTCAAAATTGCAAAAGTTTTAAAATAGTCAAACAAGTTAATCGTTGGAAAATCGTATTTAACGGAGTGTTTTAGGTGCCTTCAAAACCTTCCTAAAACGCTAATAAGAATCCCCGACCCCCTAAAATGTTTCAAAACAATTTTTTCTGTTTAAGTTGTTTTGGAATAAGTTTTCTTGATTTTTCTTAAAAAATTAAGTGGCGACTCCTAAAAATATAACAAGCTCTTTTTCGGAAATAATCATTTTTTTTCGATAAAACAAGAGGGATTCCTCTCATTTTAAAATGATGAAAATTTCGATTCTTCCTCTTCTTCTTCTTCTGTACAATTAAATATTCGTGTACTTTGCTCCTGTTGAATGACTTACTGACACCATTATTTTTGTATCAACACTAGATAATAGAATCGTTCCAGATCATGAGAGGATCTATTCCTTTAAACCTCGAGTACTAGAGGGGAATAATATCCTTAAGAAGACACGGTCCATTCAGTGGACTAAGTTTTTTCTTTCTGTTTCATTCTATTGTTACTGATCCTGGTATGATTTTTTACAGTCATTAATTTATGTTATGATATTAATTGTTCATGCAAATTTTCTCTACTGAAATTGTTGAAGGTACAATATAAAATCTCCTAAAGATTTATACTATCATTTATTGAAGACAAAATCCAATTTGGTATGTCATTGTAAGGACATAAACACCTTAAAAACATCATCACACCTTGATGTGCGAAGGGAACTAGGAAAAGAGGTCGGAATAAATGTTTACATGGGTTCGAGGATGCGTCAGATGACCTATAGAAAAATATGACTAGACTGGAGCCTCTTTTATTACCAAAGACATGGATAACTACACAATAAATTAATTGCTCATATTCAATATGAAGTATAGACATATGAAGTATAGACAGATTGTCATGTGTAGTGCATGTAGTAAATACTTTTCGTGAAACAATAAATGTGTTTCTCGACACTGCGATTAAAATAAAAGTGTAGTTTCAAACTGAATTCTATCACTCTGGTATTGAATTTTTTAAAAAACACCAAACAATAAATTAATAGATTGGAGCCTCTTTTAATCTCAAATATAGAGATAACTACACGATAAATTAATTGCTCATATTCAATAATCAATATGAAGTGTGGACAGATTGTCAAGTTTAGTGCATGTAGCAAATACTTTTCTTGAAGTAATAAATGTGTTTCTCGGCATTGCGATTAGAATAAAGTGTAGTTTCAAGTTGAACTACATCCCTCTAATATATTGATTTTTAATAACACCCAAACAAACTAAATAGTTTTTGTAATATTTTTTCCTTTCCAAGTATATAAAGTAAGTTGAATTGTTGTCCAATATGATACATTCTCCCTTAATTTTCAGGTTTAATAATTACTTATGATACATTTAAATGAAAAACTTTAAAATGATATATGTAAAGCAAAAGATAGTGCTGAAATTTTTACATATTAGAATTAGAATATTTATTCATTTTTTCAACCTTTTAAAATTTGTTTATCCCTTCACCAACGATTATTTATTTATTAGAAAATTTAATATCTTAGGTTGATGTTCATTTGATTCCCAAAAATATCAAATAGTAAAACTTCCTAAAAGCAAAAGAAAAAATTAAAAAATCAAATTAAAGTTAATTAATTGAGGATAATAATAAAATATTATAGTAATCATTTTCCTTTACATTATTAATATCCATTGCTACATAATCTTGTATGTAAAATAATATAATGTTATAATTTTAATGATCAATAAGTTTTAAGTATTATTTTTTAAATTTTATAATATTAAATTTCCGTGTAAGACGTAAATAATTTTACTAGTATGACAAATAAAAATAAATGAAGCAATAAAAAACATACCTGTTTATTTTGTGTGTGAGTGCTAATTGGCATGCCATATGAGATATTCTCAAGTTTTGTCCTATTAATAATAAAAATAATTTTGTATTTAGTTAATTTTTAGCTTCCCTTGATATAACTTTTTTTTAAGTGATTTTTATTTTACCTCAATATTAGTTGAATTATTATTCATTTTTAAGATCTACTATAATTGAGATTACTTTGACTTTTTCTTTTATGTATTATTTTCCTTGTATCAGGTATCTTATGAATTTGATGCTACACATTTTTCATTACATTACATTAGATCAAGCATATGTGTCAAATAATGCAAACAGCTATCATAATTAATTATATAATAAATTAGTAAAAATATTCGTACTTTGCGCGAGAAATTTATATTACATAATTTATAAAATAATACTTAAAATCTATCGGTCATTAAACCTAAAATTCTATATTATCTTACACACAAGAATATGTAATAAGAATCACTAACAATGTAAAGGAACATAGAAATTTTTACATCTTATCATTTATCTTTAATAATATATACACATAAATTAATGACTGTAAAAATACATCCAGGATTTGTAACATAAGCAATGATGCCTGTTAGCCACTCAACTGGAGCAAGGTACATAAATATTTAATTATGAAAAAGAAGAAGAGGAGATTCAGAATTTTTGTTTTTCTAAAATGAGAGGAAAACTCTCTATTTATTGTATGAACAAAGGATGGTTCGGACGAATGTTTATTGTGCCTTATCAGAAATTTTACAACTAATGGAAAAAGTTGCAACACTTCGGTAATGTCATAATAACTCTTCATAAAAGTCGCAACTTTTCATTGAAGTCGTAATTTTTCATTGAAGTCACAACTTTTCAAAAAAGTTGCAACTCTTTATAAAACTCACAACTCTTCATTAATGTCGTACTTTTCATAAAAGTTACAACTTTTCATGAAAGACGAAGGTTAGTTTTGAAAATAAATAAAATTGAAAGAGAATTCTTGTTTGTGATGGCGCCACGTAGTGATGTCTAATATTCTCTTTTATATAATTATATGATTTCATTCTTTCTAAAAAATTTAAAATAAAATAGAATTTGATTAACATATCAGATATATATATATATATATATATATATATATATATAATATATATATATATATATATATAAAATGTCTAAATTAGTACAATAGTACATATTAGGCCTACTTCTTAGGCTAGTCCAGTTAACCATTTTTACCCTCAACACAGACACATTAAAACCAAAAAAAAAAGAGTACCTAGAGAACTGAAACTTTCTTAAATGTTTATAGTTCACAATCTTAAATGATTTATTTTCATAAAAATATCCCAAGATTTATAGTAACATTGGAAAAAACAACAGAAAAAGAGAACAATAATGGTTAAAGAGACCATCAACTGTGTAGGCGTAGCAGTAATTTAACTAGCAACAATAACACATTCAACGTAATATCACTAGTAAAATTAAAGAAAAAAGTATGATATAGATGGACTTCACCAGAGAAAAAAAGAACTAGTAAAATACAAACACCTGAACACTTTAAGTTTCGTATGTCTTGCCTTTTTCAAGACACCTAAAATCATTAGTACAACATATTACTGTGTTTAGAATGTCCAGAATATGTTATCTAACTACTTTGCTTATCATTTTGCTTTTATATACAATATAATTTTTTCGATAAAGGATGTCCAATTAATGTAGCTCCGGCCTTGAACTTCATGTCGGGTTCTGAAAAGGTGATTAGAGTGTCATACAGAAGTTTATGATTCGCAAACTATCTGGTTGACAAATCAGATGACAAAAACTTATACTAAAAACATAATATTATTATATGAAAAAGCTAATATAAAAAAAACATTAAAACCGTATAGAGAAAAAAATCTCCCCGTAAACAAAAGTCTCTAAACGACTTTATTGTGGATTCTATTGTTATGTCGTGTAAGAAGAAACAAACCTATATTTATACAGTCCTAAAACTTTTTCTTACTAGAAAATGATTAACTACTCCAAAACTTTAAACAATTATGGTAATGCTTTAATTTTCTTCAAGGTAAAAATAAAACTCAAATACGATAAGAAAATCAGGACAATACTCTAATAAATTACCTCTAACTTTTTATACGTTATATAGATTATTTTCGATAGACGGTGAAAATTGTTATTAGTAGCTAGTAATAATTAATAGTAAAAATTAGGCAAATGACATACTGTAAATGATAAATTACAGTCTATCCCTATAATATCGATATTTACCAAAAATCCCTTATTTTTAAGAATTCTGGATACTTTATAAAATAGAAATGATACTTAAATATAAATGACCGAATATTTTTTTTTATGTAACTGTTATAACTAAAATTTGAGTATCTTTTCATGTGTTGGACATGAAATTTAATGTATCAAAGAATATATTTTAAATTTAATATTTCGTTTATATATATAGTTTCAATTAGTATTTTGTAAGTATCATGTTAACCTGTTTTTTTATATGTTAGTATAAGATGAGTTGTATTAAGTATCTTTTCAATTTTATCATGATTTTTGAATATATTTGTTAGTATGTTCAATTAATTTTATTAAGTATCATTATCATGATAGAATGATTTTTTGTTTTATTTTTACTTATATTTCGTATATATTAAGGTATCAAATAATAGTATATGTGTATCATACTGTCATACATCTGTTATTTAAGTATTATATTTATATGAATTATTGATAAGTATATAAAAATTAAAGTATCTAATTTAAATTGTGAATTTGAGTATCTTTTTATGTGTTGGACATGAAATTTAATGTATAAAATTTAATTAGTATCATTTGGGATAAAAAAGGGATTTTTGTAATTTAATACATCAGTAGGGAATTAATGAAATTAAATAAATTAAAATAGTGTATTTTAGTAATTTTTCCTAATTAATAAGCAAAGGTCCACAAAACCACAATTCAGAATTCTGCATAACAAGAAAAGGACTCTTCCCTCTTTTTACTCCACACTCCACTCCCCCACCTCTTTACACATTTCATTATTCCAAAGCACACACACACATAAAAAAATTAAAGCCCACTCTGGCTGGCTCTGAGACTTAAAAAGAGTAAAAAAAGAGAGATGCTCATCTATTTATTTTTTTTTACTTATAAAAACCAACACATTACCCTATTATCTCTTATTTTTATTTGTCATGGCCAAAAAAAGCAGAGGAAATCCAGTATCAAACACACCAAAACCAGTAAAAAAAAGAAGAAAAACCACATTCATGGGCAGTTGTAAGAAGCCTATTTACTTGTAAACATCTACAAGTAATTACAAGACCAGATCATAGCCAACAACAAGTAATACTAAAAGAAGAGAAAAATTCAAAAGTTCAACATGAAGGTGAAAACAACAAGTGCAAGAAATTGAAGTGTTCTGGCTCTATATGTAGCAACACAAAGGTCATGCATAGGTCTGAGCCATCGCCATCGCCTCCCAAAGGGCGTAAATTAAATGGCACTAGTAGTTTTTCTTCTGCTTCTTCGTCTTCATTACTCTCAACTACTTCACCAGCTACATCGTCCTCGATTAGAGGAATGCCATTTAGGAAACTTTCAGGTTGTTATGAATGTAGAATGGTTGTTGATCCAATAGCTAGGGATCCTTCTTTGAGATCAAATATTTGTGGTGAATGTGGACATATTTTTATGAAACTTGAAAATTTGGAACTTCATCAAGCTGTTAGACATGCTGGTACTTTACTACTCCCTCTCTGTCCACTTTTATTTGTCATGTTGCGCTTTTTAAAGTTAATTTGACTAATTTAAACAAAAAGTATAGATATTCAAAAACTATATGAAAAGTACTATAAATTGCACTTTTTTTTGCATATGAAAAATAACATTTTAAAATGTTAGTCAAAATTCTTATAATTTTACTCTAAAAATAAAAACCATGACAAACAATATTGGACGGAGAAAGTACTTACTACTACTCTCTTCGTTCCATATTAGTTCATCATCTTACTAAAAACAGTTATTCCATATTAGCTGTCCATCTTATTAACATTTGAAAAACATTAATTAATTTTTTTATATTACCCTTCCAACTAACTTTTTTTGTTGGGAAAATTCACACAAATTTTTTTTTTAAAAAAGGTGAATTAGTAAAATTATCTGGTTATTTATGATTTTTGACTAACTAATATGAGATATAGGAAGTATTTCGTTACAAAATTTTTATTTTATTTTAATTTCTCTGTTTCAACAATATTGGTTATTACTCTATTTTTAAAAAGGAATCTCTTTTTCCTCAATTCTTTGGTCAGACTTTTCCATGTAGCCTCGAACTTCATGACTCTTGTCTCCCTCTGGCTGATTGACATATTTTAATATTAGTACAATTTTTGGGTAGGGAGTGAAGTCTAGTCACAATTATTGTTACTAAATATTTCATATAATATAATGTATAGTACTCATTTCATAGTGTTTAATATAATATAATATCAAATATGTACTTATAATGTCATTTCTTCAAAAAATTTAAGTTATTGTTATAAAATATAATTAAATAATAAAAGTTTATTTTTTCTCGTAGTTTAAATTTTTAAATGAGATATTACATATTTTAATGGTTCTATCACCAGTTTCCTAGGAAGTCCCTATTAATTACTTCCTCAGTTCACTTTTACTTTTCTGTTATTTCAAGAGTATATTTTCACTTTTAACTTTATTTTCAACATATCAAGAACAACCTTTTTTCCATGTTTTATCCTCGGTGTTAACTTTTATCTTCAAGACATAATACATAAATGTACTCTTTAACTTGACTTCATTTTACGTTTATGTTCTCCAACTTGAATATGTACAAGTAGACACTTAAACTTGTATAAAGTTGAACAAGTAAACACATGAGTCGTACATAACATAATACATGTAGGACCACGTAGGAAAAAAATGACATGTAGGATGTCATAAAAGACATGTGTGTCTATTTGTTCAACTTTATACAAATTTAAGTATTTACTTGTACACACTCAAAATTAAAGAACATAAATATGATGAAGTCAACTTAAAAGACATATTTATGTATTATACCTATTTTCAAATCATTTTCCAAAACCTAATAAATACTATACATCATTTAATAAGGTGAGTGTAATGAAATAGTCATGTTAATCACTATATTCTTAATAAGTATTCTAACTCCAAATGTTACAAGTAAAAGTGAGACACTATATACCACCACTTAATTCCATATCTCTCATGCTACCCTATTTCTTTTCTTCTTTTTCATTTTAGATGTACTCATCCATAATTTCTCAACTAATGAAAATTCGAGTGTCTTTTAAAAACAACCTTAATAAAGTTCAGACCCTATTTGCGATATTTCACTGAATATATATATAATTGTTGTTATGATATATACAATGGAAAATGTTACTAATAATATTAATTGACAGTATCTGAATTAGGTCCAGAGGACACAAGTAGAAACATAGTGGAAATCATATTTCAATCAAGTTGGTTAAACAAAAAGACCCCAGTATGCAAGATAGACAGAATCTTGAAAATCCACAATACTCCAACAACAATTTCAAGATTTGAGGAATATAGAGAGGCTATTAAGGTTAAGGCAACTAACCTTGTCAAGAAACACCCACGTTGTATTGCTGATGGGAATGAATTATTAAGGTTCCATTGCACAACATTCATGTGTTCACTTGGCCTAAATGGTTCCTCAAATTTGTGCACTAGTATACCTAATTGTAATGTATGCAATCTCATCAAAAATGGATTCAAGCTCTCTACTACTACTCAGCATGGCACAAAGAAAGGTAATTAACTACTTATTGTACGAAAATCGATCGACTTTCTTTTTAGGTATAATAATACATAAGTGTTGCCCTTTAACTTGCTTTCGAATCATATTTATGTCCTTCAACTTTTGGATGTGCAGAAGTAGACACTTAAATTTGTATAAAGTTGAACAAATAGACACACATGTCCTACATTGACATCCTACATGTCATTTTTCATTGTACGTGGTGTCCTACATGTATTGTGTCACGTAGGATTCAGGTGTCTACTTGTTCAACTTTATACAAATTTAAGGGTCTGTCTGTGCATATCCAAAGTTGGAGAACATAAACGTAAAATGAGGCCAAGTTAAAGGGTGCATTTATGTATTATGTCTTTTTTATATACTTTTTAGTTTCAATGGTCAAAATCACACCTAAACTATCTTTTTTTTCTCGCAAGATTCATACATCAATTATTCATATTTGCATACTTCAACCATCACTCCCTTTGTATTAAGATGAACCTTGATGCTGAGTTGACCTACATGCATCTGGTAATAATTAGGAACAAATATTAGATCAACTCAGTATCGAGGTGTGTTTTAATGCAAAGGGAATGATAGAGAATACTGGATAGTTGAAGTATGTAACTCACAAAAAAATGGATATTTCAGACGTGTTTTTGACCCTTAACTCTATATTTTTACTACTTTTGGATCGCGTAAAAACTAATGATTTCGTATAGGTATATTGACGACTGCGACGAGCGGGAAGGCGCATGACAACGCAAGAGTTGTGGAGGAGGAGATGGTGGAGGAGGAGGAGAAGAGGGCAATGTTAGTTTGCAGGGTAATTGCAGGAAGAGTGAAGAAAAATTTGGATGGAAATAATAATAATAATAATAACAATAGTAATAATTTGGAGGAATATGATTCTATTGGTGGAGCTGCTGGACTTTATTCCAATTTGGATGAGTTGTATGTGTTTAATCCTAAGGCTATATTGCCTTGTTTTGTTGTAATTTACAAAAGTTTCTAGTCACATTGTACTAATTAATAATTAATATGTTATCATTTTCCTTGATATTCTTGTTATGTCACAACAATATTTTTCATTTGTTTTGTTCAAATGAATGAAAATGCATGTGTTAATTTGAAATGTATAGAGTTTAATTTGATTTTGCTTACTCTACCAAGATAATACCAAGATAATACTCGCTCGGTCTCAATTTACGTGACATTTTTTGTTTTTCAAGAGTCAAATTGGAAATCTTCAATTTTTTTTGAAATGAAATCTATATATTTGTAAACTATATACAAAATATTATAAATCGCAAGAATTGACAAGTCACACAATTAAAAGCCATATGAAAAATTTACGGTAAAAATTAAAATTGTTTTAGATTTTAAAATCTGAAAAGTATCATATAAATTGAAACGAAGGACGTAGTTATGTTTTATATAAGAAAAACTTTTGGAATAACTAAAGTTTCGTTAAATCAAGTGAATTGGGTAATGCTTAAGGACAATATATAACACTTTTCTTCATTAACGAAATAAATGATAAATTTGACAATAATTTACAAAGAAAGAAAAGAAAATAATTTCAATAATAATGTTAATTAATTATGTTTAAAAATGAATTGTAAAGTGTCCAATTAAAATATAATATGTGTCTGTATTTATCATCTTTTAATTAAGTATGTTGCGCCTCTCTTATATCTTTAAGAGAATAAACACACTCTCTATACTACCTCGATACTTTATAATATTTTTATTTCATTTTAAAATAATTCGAAAAATAGATATAGAATCGTCAAATATAATTATATTTCAAGAGGCACTCATGATTTTTTCCTTTAAGAAACACAGATACATATATACATTACTTTGTAGCATCACAATTTCTTTTTTTAAAAAAAGAGCAAATGGCTAACTCTGGTATTACAAGCATGCTCTCACTGTGGTGCAGTACAATCAATACATATATAGGTCACAAGTTCACTCCTTTATATTTTCACAAGCATTCTCTTTTTGTTCTTTCTTTATTATCGATCTGAAATATGTCTTTTTACGTTATCTCAAATTGATATTTATGTCATTTGATTTTAAATATATATAAATAGATATTTGAATTTGTATAAAGTTAAACAAACAGACACGTTTATCCTGCGTGACATTCTACATGTGTTATGTCACATTGGACGTACATATCTATTTATTCAAATTTAAGTATCTACTTGTGTGCATACTAGCTAAAAGTTAAAAACAAAAATATATGTCAGTTCAGATCAAGCAGACATAATATGTAAACATGATCCATAACTTGACGTCAACTGACAACTATGACTTTTAACTTTGAACGTGTACAAGTAGACACTTAAACTTGTATAATATTGAACAAACAGACACATTCGTCCTACTACATAATAATTTTATGTTTTACGTAAATTATGTCATGTAAAGCACGTATGCAGGTTAAAATGGGACATACATTACATCAATGATGGGCAGACAATTGGTATCATTTGAGTTCCTTAACTTAAAGAGAGAGTGTTTTATGCTCTTTGCTTGTCTTTTAGCCTGAACTCATGGTCGCGCGTGGCTTCTTTGATTTTTGTTACGTTCCCATCCTCTTTTCTCTTTTGGGATTCCGGATTTTATTTTTTGCTCGATTTTTTTTTTTCAAAAAT